>JAMKCH010018734.1:0-210692 GCA_023653785.1 Ophioderma brevispina
AGGACCCCTGTCCCTAGGAACCACAATCCCCCGGGCTATATCTCCAGGGGGACTATATCTCCTTTCACAACCGGCTCCACAATTGACACTTTATGTGTTTGTCCATGTCATCAATAACTTCATTTTCATAAGCCTTAAGTCAAAATTAAAACAAAATGTTCAATTAGATCCTATTCTGTTAAAAAAAGAACAGTTTGAGAAATAAAATGGCCAAATTTGTTTTCAATTTTTGTGATATTGAAAGAGAAAATACACATTTTAGTTAACTCAGTGTATTTTGAAGATATCCAAGAATGTCATTAATACATTGAAATTGGAGCAAGTTCTACCTATAGTCGACAAATGAGTGTACAAAATTGGGGTCATTTTAAGTTTTCCATGGCTTATATGCAAAGGTCATTGAGTACTAAACTGTGTTCAAGGCGTTTTGACAAATACCACGCACGTGTGAGCATCATTGATTTAAAAATAGCCCGCCACACTCAAATCTTGGGGTTATACATTGAAATGTATTGAATAAGGATTACTGCTTCTCGATCAGTCGAGGGGATCGTTGAATTAACATAATGTCGTACCAGACACTGCACGCTGCAAACAATCCATTGATTACTTGCTTCGAATCTCTTTTAGGTATATTCGTCTCAGGCAATCCTGCACATTTTATTTAGCTTTCGAACTATGTGTTCTTCATCAGAATATCTAAAATGCAAAACACACTATGCAACGATAAATAATAATTGTTAAAAATAATTATTCAAAGTTGTTAAAAAGATCAATCTGGTCATAAAAGACTTTCCCGAAAAAAATCACATTGATTATCATTATACAAATTTAAAAATTTGTTTTTAAAAAATCCAATGTACTTGATTTCAACTAAGAAAAAGTACAGTATATTGGAATCGACCAGGACCAACTTTTTATATTTTAAAAAATATTATTGATATTAAAATTTCTTTGAGCACATAATTTGCAGTCGGCTTCACAGAGGAATTTTACATATTGAACCACGTTAATATAGTCACAAAAGTTCGTCATGTATATGAAATGTATTTAAACATACCAGTTTTGTTGTAATGGTCATCATTTGCTGGCTACTCCATGGTGTAGGCATAGTAGTATGTGTGAATGACTGGTCAAGTTTCTGGCCAGAAGGGCATTCATTGAACGATGAATAGTATGTATGTGTTTGTATGATTATTATTGAGAACAGGTGAGTATACAGAGTGAATGGTTTGAATATGAGTACTGAGATTGGTGAGTATTTAAAATGTGAGTGTAAGAAAGTGGACTTGAGCTCATAGTTGAGTACTCAGTTTTAAAAGATAAAATTAGATTTAAACCCACAATATAACAAAATAAATGTAAAATTTGTTCTTGATCAACAATATTAAACTAAAAATAGTAATAAGTAGTAGTAATAATAGTAGTAGTAAGTAAAAATAAAAATAGTAGTAAGTAAATAATATGGTCGTTATTAATCTGATTCATTATTCATCGACAATGAAAACAACAACAACAATGCACACGAACGTTAATTTGTTGCTGTGTTTGGCTGCATCAACATAAGCTAATAATTTTGCGTCTGTTGATTAACAAAATAAACCATTTATATTATATTTTACACCGTTAATTATTATCTTTTAAGACACTTATTGTCATTTATTTATTAACCATTCTTGTTTGTTTTTAAACTTTGCAAAAGTGATACTCCATGGGATAATAATAATGAGATAATCAGCATAACCTGCTGTACCGCAAACAGTATTTTTTTCAAATTCAATTTTGTATTAAATGAATTTGGTAATTACATATCAAATTCAAATAAAGGTTTACAAAAATTCATTATTTGAAAATGATTTTCGTATTTCGAACCAAACGAGTTGTAGATAACAATTGAAGACCTGCACGCAAAAAGTACTTATGTCCATATTTGGACAAATTGAGTTATCACTGGTTTTGAGTGTCTTAGGGTCTAAAATATAATAATTTTTAAAAAAAAATTAAATTAAACACTTTTGGGGGCAGTCAATTTTTGCCGCAGCACCAATTTGAAGGCAAAAATAGCAAGTGAGGTTAACTCATCACAGAGGTGAACTTCGATACCCCTCTAGACAACATTTTCAAAAGAAAGTTTGCATGTGTTGTATATCGTGTTGTTGGGCATGATGTCTAGTTTTCGAAAAGGCATGGTCTTTCATTCTGGTGACCATGGTAACCGAGAAAATCTGTGATTGGCTAAACACGGGAACAAACGTAACTCCGAAACGAAACATCCACAGCTTCATGGTTTTTTCGCCTTGCTACTAGAACCCGACCCCCTTTTTTGGGTGCCACCTTATTTAATGTTTATTGTATGTCATTTTCTCTCCTTTTCATTGTAAAAAACAACATTCACACACCGGAGGGTGATCCCCAAAGTGATGGAAGGGTATGGCACCATCCCTTTGGGGAGAGAAGTACAAAAATGCCTACCTTCCTTTTTCCATTGGTAACCAAACTTAGTACCGAGGGGGTCATAAGTCGCATGTCTCAAACCTTTTTTGGTTCATTCCATAGTACACAGTGTGCAATATGGTAAATCCCATTTCATTTACCCCCAAAGTAAGGAATAATAATCGATTTGCACTGCGGTTTTTTGGCTCATTTGATGGGAATACTAGTTTAAGTGCTATAAAATAAGGTGTTTGAGTCAGTAAATTGCGAAATATCAATTTTCAACCCTAATATTTTTTGTACTTTCCTCAACTTAGGACGTCATAGTGACGTCAGATTGTGAATATGTACTTCATGTTGATACCAATATGGACCGAAAAGCTCTACGCTTATCTCTAGTAACAAATTTGTAGGAATCGGATGTTCATTAACGGAAATCACAGGGGAGTGGCAACCAACCCCTTCGGGAACATCCATGACAAACTACTGTGACAGATGTTTCAATTGGGGTCTTGGCACTGGTTGTTTATACTGTTAACAAAAGTCAACAAAAATATTATGTTCACGTAAATACCTCTGGAGTTACAATATCGAAAATCTAAATTCAGTTTTGGTTATCATAACACGTATTGCAACGAAACATAAATATGAAGCACCGTGATATTTAAAAAAATTAAATATCCGATTCTGGACATAGCCACAAACAACCTAATATAACTATATACAAATTGGATATTTTCCTAGTGGACATAATGTATGACAACATTCCAATTTTCATTAAAATCGCATTATTGGCATCGCTTCTACATCAATCGGACTTTCATAATTCAAGGGAATAAAAAAGAGAAGGACAAAGTACTTGTATGTCTTTTTACTTCGCAATATTTTGTTCCTATTTTTTTAATGAAATTATCATGGTCTTAGAACACAAAATTATAGTGTGGTGTCCACTTCAAACACTACAATTCATAAGAGCTAAGAAGGAAACTGTAAAGAAAAATGCAACGTTTGTTATTATTATATTATGCCGACATTTATCAATTTGCCTGCCCAGCTTCAGGGCGCCATTAAGAAATTATGACATTATGTTCGTTCTGGGTCACTTCCCAGTCATTTAATTATACTTGGGCATGAATTCCGCTTATTTGAATTACATTGTTAAGGTTGTCTCGTGTTAGAGGCATATAGTCTTCTTTTCAATACAGATTCAGATTCCCTATCTTATCTTCCAGGGGGGGGGGAGACCACCCCTCTAGTGAACTTTGGCTCGCCGTGCGCTAAATTGCCAGTCCTTTCTAGTCATTTCAGTGAAAAAATGTAAAGGTAGCACATTCACCATAATATGTATTAGGGGCTAACATGCCAACACATTCCTACCGTTATGACGTCATTGGACGCCATAACTAGTATGTTGGTACTTTTTTGGGTATCAATGTAAAGAAGATGAGCATAGCTATCCCTGTATTAAAAAGGGATAAGCATTGGGTACATCCGACGGTGGTAACCCACCAACCCCTTGTAAACCGCTGTTCAAAAAAAGGCATCCTGCACGAACAGGGTTGAAACATTTTAAGGTCCTCTTCCTGCGAGCCTTTTCTTTTGTAACCCGGCTTTGTCTGGTTTATCTACTGACACATTTGTTTGATATTTGAATACTAGTACAACACCATGAATGAATTAAGTAATGTCAACCAAAAATGACGAAACGTCATTTCAGAGAAATCATTACTAACAGAACTTTGTTTAACATACGTTTCATTTCTATGGCGTAATAAAAGATAAACAATCTTAATGTTTGATGTGATATTTATGCCATTATCCAAGGCCCCCAATTAGTCATTAAGAAGGCCAAAAGTGCGACAATGGGAAGTTCGAAGAGACCATATAAATCTCTAACGCGAACACCTATCTAACGCCTGCTATTGAAACTTATCACAGGAGTGTGACTGTTGAGATAGACGGCGTAAGAAAAGGCGTTCGTGTTCAACCTTTAAAATGGTTCTTCATAACCTCCCCACCAGCCTACCCATCACTTTAAAGACTTCCTGCCTACCTACACGCCACACTCAAATTTCAGTTAATTTTTGTCAAAAGAAGGTGGAATAGTGGTACTGAATACATGGAACCTTTGACAAATTACTTCTGCGAAGAAAATTATAATAAAAATACACAGGTCCAATATTGACCAGGTTATGACGAAAAACATTTTAGCCCATTGTAATATGAAACGCTCCCTTTAATTCATTGTTAATACCCTATGAAATAAAATCACTGAAAAGAGTAACGCTGAAATTATTACTGAAATGGATTACTGAAAATGTGATAGATTCAGTGGGATTAGCAAAATTCAGTGTGATTAGTGGAATTGCCTTGGACATTAATCACACTGAAATGCACTAATCCCACTGAATTGATCACACTTTCAGTGATCATTTCATTGCTAATTTCAGCGTTACTCCTTTTCAGTGTTCATTCCAGGTTTCAGTGATTGTTAGTAGTGATAAGTGATTATTAGTAATACCTAATGGTTGGACCTTCATCTTGAACTCGATTTGCAAGACACTGCTTTTCACTGTAAAAAATACAGTGCAATTTACAGGAAAATCCTGTAAAAAATTACAGTATTTGGCTGTAAATTGGAAATTTTATGTCCAATATGTCAGGCCTATAATGACAAAATTTAAAAATGAAGCTTTTATTCGAATTTTAATGAGTAACAACATTATTATACACCGATGAATCTTCAATTATACGATTAAGTACTAAAATTTAAAGGGAAAAAATATTGTAAATTTTACAGAAACATCCTGGCAGCAATTCTGCCAACAAAACCCCGTAAAAATAGAGCTTTTATACAGGGTGAGTAAAAAACTTGACCCTGATTGTGTCCGCCATTTTGAATTTTCAAGTAACATATATCTAACATAATGTGATATCATCTGAAAGCATAGTACATTATCTTTAATTTGCTGCAAAGATCATTCACATCGGTTAGGTATAGACCGAGTTACAGTCGTTTGAATCCAGCAGGCGGTTTTCTGCACTGTCAACGGAATCACATTTTCTTAGTCGGGCGCCGTGCATTCAAATGGGAATCCGTGGATAGGGTGAAAACCGGACTACTTGATTCAAAAGACTGTAGCTCGGCCTATACTTAACCGATTGGAATTATCTTTGCAGCAAATTAAAGATAATGAAATAGGCTTTCCGATGATATCACATACGTTATATATATTATTTAAAACACAAATGGCGGACACAATCCGGGTCAAGTTTTTTTTACTCACCCTGTAGGTTTTCATTCAAATTACCGTTTCCGAATGCGAAGTCAATGAGGGAACAAGTTTACCCCACCAGGAAATGTTTTTGCTCATTTCATTATTAAATTACGCAGTATGACACGGAGTTAAATGCGTAGTCTCAGTTCAGTGCCGGTCACTCGTAGCAACGACCTATAGGTCAGGGGTCATCGTTCTGTTTTACTTATTATGGTAGCAACGGGTTTGTGGCCAATCACAGCCTTACTTTTTGTACAGCTTGGCGATCTGTCCAATGGCATCGCGCCTTTATGTCGCTTTTATCTGAACTGCCATTTTGCTTCACATCACTGTCAACCTTCGACCGAAGAGGATAAAAATGTTCTTGTTGCCCACCCACCTCTCCCAATATAGTGCTGGTCGGAAGATGTTAGTTTAGTATCTCGATGGGAGGATATTGTAGTGTGCGAGTGTGGTTTGGTAAAATAAAATAAATAAGTTTCATTATCAGCATTATGTATTATGTTAAGCTGAAACATATTAAATAATATTATATTCTTATATATTTGGACTCAGAAGCTCAACTTCAGATATTATAATTTACAGAACTGATAACATTTCATTTTAATCGGTTAACTCTCTCAGGCACTTCCCTTGTGAGGAGGCTCACGTACCTCGTGTGAGTCCAAGCTGGCTACAATAACATTTTATTTTAATCTGTTAACTCTCTCAGGCACTTCCACTGTGATGAGGATTACGTATCTCTTGTGAGTCCAAGCTGGCTACAAGCAAATATTTTAATAATAATGTATATCTAGCGATGTGTACGGCTTCAGCTTTAGCTTATTTTGCTTAATGCTTAGGTAGCTCGCCTTTGTCAAAATGCGTAATTCACCCATGCTTTTATTCAATGCTTGCTTATTTGTTTTGCTAATTTTAGGTAGTTTCGCCTACAATGTAGTGGGAAGTTCTTCCATTAGTTATGATTGCTTTTGCTTAATTATTTGCTTGTTTCAATTCTTAGGACGCTCCTTAAGTTTCGGTCTGCATAAGTCACCAGCCGCGATACCTATGATAGATTTTTACGTTGCTTATACTTACTATATATATAGGCCTATATAGCTTTGCCGCTTTGCTGAAGCCTTAGATATTATGAAATTATGAAATGCATGATCATTCCAGTACATGTACTAGATTTTAATGCGCAATAAATTTTTGATCCTTGATGGCTGACAACATGGCAATAGAAAGTTGTGCTGCATAATTATTTCCTGTGTAAGGGTAATTACTGTATATTTTACAGTTTGATAAAATACATTTTACAACACACTGTCAATTTTACAGTATATGTACTGCAAAAAATTGTGGATAGACCTACTAAGTTAGGGTGTTCGTCAGTGCTTTTTTACTCGCTCACAACCTCTGTAATAACTCACCAAATATAAGCTAATTATATATGTTTTTTAGTGTTTCGATTAAATTAATGTTTACTGTAAATTTACTGAAGAATTGCTTCCAGGATTTTACAGTGTTGATATAAATCATAAAGCTACTTCTATACTACCACTCTGAAAATATTTACAGTAATGATACAATAGTCTTAGTAATTCTACTGTTAGACCACAAAACCATTATTCAGATACATTTATGAATAGTTTGTGTGCACAAGTGAATAGCCAAGGTCTAACGTATTTTGTCACTCAGAAAAGTGCGTTTTCTTTTGTTGTTCGAATCCATTGTGATTTTAGAGATACCTAGAGGGTCTATTCCTTGTAAACTTAAAATGAAAATTACCTCACCACTTTTTCTGATGCGGCTGAAAGTTAGTGGTAATATCAATTTTCAGTGAAAACAGCAATATTTTTGTGTCATTTCGTAAAAAAATAAAAAAATAAAAAAATGACCTCCCTCCTTACTTTTCAGAAGCCACTGCTATGGGAAACTAGTAATAATTAAATTTAAGGGACCTTAGCCTCGTCTGCTTTCGCGATCACCATTTGTAGTGCAGGCAAAATTCCAAAAGGAAGATGGACTAATAATAATAATAATGTATTTTCTGTTTTTGCATATATTAAGCAAGTTAGTTCACCTTTATCTTCATACTATCGACTATAAACTATATGTATTTTCTGAAGGCTAAATATGAGGCCCTATTTTCATAGCATCTACAATCAACAAAATTTTCTTTTTTACATAAACTGTGAAAATAAGTATGAAAATATTAAATATGCACCAGCAACATATGGAGGGCTTAGCTATATGCTTACATATGATTCATTAAAAACCTTACACATCAAGTAACAACACGCCATTCGCCGCTTACATGTCGCCAAGACCACAACATAGTCAATTTTTCAATTTTTTACATTTACTGGTCAGAGCCCACCTCTGGATAGGGCTGGATCCACTCCTTGCTCCTTGCGCATTAACTAGGGAGCAGACGTGTTTTTTTTCGGGCCACCTCTGCTGTCACAGAAAGTTGTAAAAAATACAATCTGGGTGGGCTATTTTTTAGACCTTTGACCCCAGAAAAAGTTTAACACTCTTTCTATTCATTTCAGAAAATATGACAAAATGTCTAAAACCTATACTAAAATTGTGTAAGAAACACCTCTTATATGAACTATACAGTAGACATAACTGCAAAAATAAGTTCATACAATTGAAAATCAGGTTAAGCCTAAAACCCACAACTTCATCCTTATCCATCGATACCCACACCCTAATTTGATTATTATTTAAAAAATTGACCTTGACTGATTTTGACCAATTTTTACCCCCAAAATGTAATGTTTGCATGGAATTTTTTAAAAAAATAAGTGACATTAAAAGTATATCAATGTATTAGATTAGAGACCAGCATTATAATGGACGATTTGAGTGATTTTGTCATTTTTTACTAAAACTCGTCATTTTTCATTTCTTCTATGAAAACATTTTTTATTACTACTCGTTTGACATTGTAGTCAAATGTGGGTGTGGACATAAAATGGGGTGTGGATGTTTGTTGGTTAGGGTAAGGTTGCTACTTCTATGTAAGCGGGAGTGGATGGGAGTGATTGCCTTCCTCATGCGCGAAGCGCGGAATCCTATCAATGTTCGGTTTTCAAGCACACATTTTTTATGAAGACTTCTATTCCCTACTTAAGAATTATAAAATGGATACTAGCCAAAATAATGATACTTTTGATAAATGTTTTGAATGGAGAATATTTCCAAAAAAATGTGCCCCTCTATATCGACTGGAAATTGTTTGACCCCTTTTTTGGGAACTAAAATTTATATTTTTCCAACGCTTACCACGAATCTTTATGAACACTCCCTAATGCGCTTAATTTCATTAAACTACAAGAGTCTAAAATGGGGTCTACATTTATAACGTCAAATCTGACCAGCTTGCTTAATATGCCGTAACGTGTCATGTTAGACAGAAAATTACATTGACTGACAGATAAAGTAATCTGGTTAGTCCATAGCTGATTCCGTAGGATAGATGTAATCAACGTACTCGTGCCGCTATTAGTTCGCACTCCCCAAAAGAGTCAGTACAAGTATTAAGATCCTCATCTTGAAATTCTTGGATGATCTTCTACTCCATACCATATATGAAGCCCATCGGACGGGCGTTGTGGTTCCTTCAGTATACCCGTCCAACGAATTGTCATTGGAGTTTTGTAGGTAGCTCCTACACATGGGTGGTGGCATGCTTGACTTCTTCTTTTTCATTAGTACAATATTTTGGCTGGCGTACCCATACATTAACATATATGTATACAACTTCAACACTGTTGCATTCTGTGTTTGTAATTATGTGTATTGATAGGTTAAGTTTTGTGTACAGAATAATTTACACATAAAGAGGCTAATATTTTATTATGATCTATGATCAATATTCATCAGTAAGAGTTTTCTCTTTTGATCTAAACATACACACGTTAGAGAATTATATAGATCCATGGCGAATTCAAAATCCAGAAAGAAATGTGATACTGTAGCAAATACATCTGTCGTTGATATGCATTTGGATTTAAGCAAATTGAAAACAGTAATGGATATTGGAAACCTAATAATTATTTTTAAAGTGATAAAGTAATGTACTACCGGGTAATTTAAAAACACCATATCAATTAGCTTGAGAACTGCAAGGGTTTTTGTGATATACTAATATTTTTGAATTTAAATTTGCTTAGCTTTAAATTATATAGAATTTGTTTTAATTTTCAGATCTTGTCAATTGTTTTACAGGGACCTAATGGCAGTAAAAAAATTGACATAATGAAAAGGACCCTTTTTGAAATCACTTCCACGAGTTTGAAAAACAAATTTGATTTTACCGTTCTGGCAAGAGTTCCATATGTACCCCCATCAAAGTTCTACATGGTAAACAAATATTGTTTTTATTTTGGCCTTAGAATTAGGGTATTTGTTAGTGAGGCCATAAAATTAAAAACGTATTTGTTTTTCTGTAGAATTTTAAGGGTGGTACATTCGTCATGAGTCTTCCAACAGGCCATCTACCTTTTGGCGAAATTGAGTTTTTGCCTATTATGATACTATATCACCACTCTTTCATATACTACACAGATGACAAAAATACAGTTCAATTTTAGATATAGAGATTTTCACTTTGGGTAATCATACCCAAACGCCAATGAAAGTCTTCCAACAACCATCGCATTCCTTTTTCTGTACCTTAAAACCACCGCAAGGCTGCTTATTAAGTGAGCAATCGATCAATGGGATCTGCGAGATTCATCTCTCGCTTGATCACACGGGGGGGGGGGCGTCTATAGAATTCTGGTCGAAGTTTATAATTAGTACAATGTGTGTACTGTATCGAAGAATTTTTGCCACACTCAAACAAACTGTAAAAACTGCTTCAATCAAAACCTGAAAAATATATATTTGGCCGAGTTATTACAGAGATTTGAATGTGGGAGAGAAATAAAAACGCACTGACAACATCCTAACTTAGTAGGGGCCTATCCAAATGCACCCAAACTTTTACTGTGTCATATCCCTGTAAAATCATTTAATTTTGTAAAAACATAGCATTAAACTGTAAAACTATAAAGTTAATTTTGAATGGAAACTATAAAAGCTGTGGTTTATGGGATATTGTTGGCAGAATTGCTGCCCAGTATTTTTCCTGTGAATAACTTATAATTGAGAATCCATAATAGTGTATTAAAACAATTTTGATTTAATTCAAGTTTCAATACGAGCCTCTCTGATAAATTTAGTCGTAATAGGCCTCGAAAATTGGACAAAAAGTAATTTTACTTTTACATATTTTTAATGCACGGTCAAGTATAGTCTTTTTCTGTTCTTTTTTTTTTACTGTGAAGCGTGCACGTTATTTCTTAAATACAAGATGCATTTTAGTAGTGGTATAAAGAAACAAAAATATTCATTTTAGCTTCAATGTGTTTTTTAACCAGACTAGATTGGTAGATGTCCTGACTGTCTAAGTGACGATCCGGGCGATGAGTATGTGCAAAAAGGACCTACGTTTATAGTTTTTGAATGAACCGCGCCAGTTGAGTTTTATTTTTTACTAGTTTGATCTGTTTTTAGACAAATAGTTTAATAAGGATCGTTTCATTTGATGGAGCAATATACGTTTCAGAATAATAATTTTCACATAGCCTTATTTCTTTTGAGAAGTGATAACACAAACAACATGTATTAAGTTACGTTGAAATTGTTGCCAAAAAAAGTAACATTTATCAGTTGACACCTGTTGCTGCCAAATTATTGATTGTTGCAGTTGATAAAGTAAAGATTCAAATCAGCTAAGTTGGTAATTCAAAGTTATTATAACAAAAGATAAATTGTAACCCCCAGAAAGGACATAACCAATCACTCATGAAAGTAGACTATTGTTCACTTCAATTTTTTATTAGATAGGGTTTCAACAAAGAGGTTTTGGAACTTTACCTTTTGGTATGATATTTGTTCATTTAATTACAATATATTAATTTGAAAGGAAAATAATGTATATACATAAATTCAATGTTCTGATATATTCCCCTTATGGTTAGCCTAGTATCGTGGTTATTAGGACCCAATGGAAATACGCTTCACTATTTTTGAGGATTTTTGGGCTATCCTTTGTACTCTTTTGATGTTTAGTTCAATCCAAAAATTCGTTTTATATCTGGTAAAATAGTGCAATGAATCAATTTTTGTATGTTATAATGTTTATTTTTATATCCTTTGCGTCTTGTTATTTGATATGTGAGTGAGTACTGAATAAATATGACATGAATGATGAATGATGGGATTTGTGTTCATATCAGATGGTCCCAGTTTGATACTCGTTCATAGTAGATGGATTTTGCCTTAAAAGTTACGTAATGTTATTTAAAGCCAAATTAACCCTCGTCTACCGAGCCATTTTTTAAAACAAAAACTCCAGAAGGGGTGGGTGGTACCACCCCCTGATGATGTCCGTTACTGAACACCCAATTCCGTATAAATTTGCGTACCAAAGGATAACTTAGCGTTTCTTCTTTACATTTGTACCAAAATAAGTACCAACCTTCCCCATGATGACGTCACTATAAAGTCATATGTTGAGGAAAGTGCGGAAAATACTGAATATTAGGTGGATGAAAATTGATATTTCGCAAGTTTAGCGACCCAAACACCTATTATAAGCACTAAACGCTCTGTTTATATACAACTAGTCATTTCCCATATAAAAAAAATGTGATATTCCTAACCTTTGCTTTGGGATCAACCTTTACCCTTTATCTTTCCTATACCCCGGTGGATGTTTGTTTGGATTTAAAAAGGAGCGAACGAATATGTCAATTGAAATTACATTAAATAATCTGGCAATCCAAAAAAGGGGCTTTAGATAGCCGGGGGAAGGGAAAACCTGAGGGGTGCAACCCCCCCCCCCCCCCCCCGGTAGGACGAGGGTTTAAGATCAATAATGCAATGTATAAACAAAGAACATCCAATCTTTTCGTTCATCTTTCTTTCCTAGATTTCCACCTACCTACGGTATTATTTTGAGTCCAGCAACTTAGTTGATATAATTATAACTTGATAATTATCTGTGTTACTAAATAAGCGCAAGAATTAATGTGGTGTCGAGTACATGTAGACAACTTAATTATAATTACAGTTTAAGCCATCTCAATTAAAATACATGTGATTAATGGTAACTTAAAAGATTACTCATGAAATTATTCAATAAAATTGAATGCACCCGATTACGCTTATTGATTAGATACAGGAAATTATTTTCCTTTCAATACCAATAACGAAAGATGTTAACATGAGAAAATTTTCATTTTGCATTTTCAATATAGAAATACCTTGATAATCAGAAATATGGCAATTTGAATGAAATCAAAGTAAGAGGTCTTGTCGGCAAACTGCCATCTTAACCTCAAAAATGGTTAGTTTTTTTACTCATGGAAGTTGTCAACAAACAAAAGATAAGAGCAACTACTCGAAGCAGAGTTATTACTCTAAGAGTGCTATGACTCCAAAGTGTGATGAAACATATACGCAATGATCTGTTGATGACAAAAATTAAAAATAAATCATGGGAATTCAAATTTCATGTCAAATTGTTCTGATATACATCGAAGGTCGTTATTTTCGAGTTTTAGATACGTCATTTGACATGTGCTAATATACTCTTCCTATGGTTTCGTTACTTGAAAGTAAAGCCTACATGAAATCTTGTATTTATTTCAGTGACAGTTGGAACTACTGAAAATTTAATAACTATATTAAAGTAAAAGAACCATATGATGTAAGCGTGTTTGTTTTAGTTTTTAAATTGTAACTGAAAATAACAGTATTAATTATAAACACGTGTTGTATGTCGATCATTAGAATTAAAGTGATTTCGTTCCGAACGCCTCGTAAATTTAATTACAATATGATGACTTGATAGTAAGAATCAAACTATCCTGATAAACTAGTGATCTTGATTACTTTTCTATACAAAAAGTATCAAAAATGATACACCTTCAAGCAATATAAACAGAATAAATCACACTTCTTCCACTGAAGTTATGAAAGTTATTAGGTAAAATAATTCACAAAACCCAGGGTTTCAAAAACGCTTAGGCATACGATTTGGAGTCCATAATGTACTACCGTGTGGGCCGATGCGACAATTTGGAAATACATACTGTAAATTTTAGGTCCAATTTACCAGAGTATAAAACGACTTACAACTGGAGATTTATTTTTTTTTTTTCAAGTATACGATTAAGTACTAAAGTTCTTACCCAGAAAAAATGCCTATAAATTTACAAGAAAAATTCTGGCAGCAATCTTCCACAAAACCCCGTAAATCCACCTTTTACAGGTTTCCATTCAAAGTAACTGTATATTTATAGATTGAGTATTATTATATTTAACATTGGTATTAAATATTTGATTAAATCAATTCTAATACAAAAATAAAAAATTGAACCTCATCAATCCTCTTTTATATCTTCATTGGCACATTATTGGCTTGTAAGAGGGGGGGGGGGGGGGACAAATGGACACCTTAGTAAGCGTACACAGCCATAGTCATTTCTAGCGCCCTCTGCCAGCAAAAAGTATGTTGTCAACATGTTGAATACCACCCCCTGCTTTGATGCGATCGATCGATTCTTTTTGAGTACGCCAACAGCTCATTATGTGACATTCGTCCCTTTGAAATGAAACAGAGGACGTTTTAGTTTTTGCAAACGACCAATCACTGTGTAATTAATTTGACAAGGAGGGAAAACAAAGGATAATTTAATGGAAAGCGTGCTCAAACAGGAAGAACGTTTTCAATGTCACAAGTCACATAAAATCATTTCGAAACATGTTTCAAATTTAGATATGCAAGTTTCATAATTATCGAAAACTTTAATCGCCGATATTCTCGAAATGTGACTTTTGGGATTGGCCTGTTGGAAGATTCGTGACGATATGGAACTCATTTCCAAATACTGTAAAAACCGGAGGTTCAAAGGTCGGCAGTTTGTGGCAATTTCTGACAGAAAAAGCAAGGTGTTCACATCCCCGACAGAATTTACAGTGATCTAGCATGTTTTGCGACACAATTCAAAAGCATTCAGACTGGGATTCAGGCATTGTACTTTAGGCTTGTACTAAGATATTGATCTGGCAAGTGAAAGATGGATTAGCCGGGATTAGCACATATACAATAGCAATGGTCTGTGAGCTGATGACAACATGCTTTTCAGTTTGGTAAATGCTGGCAGTAATGTCAGCATCCTTGTTCCAGAAATTGCCACAAACTGCCACCTCCCCCTGGAACTCTTCCTGTTTTTACTGTTTTTACAGAATGTAAACATCCAAATTGTTTTCAATCTCGTGGAAGTGATTTCAGTAAGGGTCCTTTTCATTATGTCAGTTTTTTCATGCCATTATGTCCCTTTAAAGGTCACACTTCGTGTAAACTTTTTTTGGTTTATATATTTTTTGGTGAACTTAAACGTCCATACATGTATATCAAAATGAACAAATTGCCAGTAAGAACTTTGTAATTCTAAGCGCACGATATGGAAAGTAGTAGAACAATGCGCAAGTTACACCAAGTGATCTAAAATATTCACCCAAATGATGTCAAACTTTTGTTAACGATCAGTTATTTTTCAAAATGCTTTTAATGAAAATCAAAACAATTTACTTATTCGGCATATAAAAGAAGCTGAACGTGAGTCTGAAGATGAAATGCTCTATTCTATTATAGAATATCATACGGGGAACTTTTTTGGGATCCATTGTTAAAACTTTGCAAAATGAATAACGGAAAACTGAATTAAGGAAAACAAAAATGAAGGTAGCCATAGTGAGATCTAAGACAAGATGGGTGGAAGAAGATGAAATATATTTTAATATGGAAAACGCCAACTTTGTTACTTTGGATCTTAAGGAAAAATATTTTAGAAAAAACACAAGCTGTTTGAATTGGCTCAAAAAAATAACGATGTAATATGTAATAACATTCATTTAAAATGGGTGCATGATGCTGGTATGTTCAAAACAATTTGTGTCATTTTTTTTAACTGAGCGTGTTTCATTTCATTTCAACTATGTACTTTTTTTAAAAGTTACGAGATCTGTCTGCTGGTCTATTAGTGGGGTGTAACCTATATCCCTAACGTCCCTGTAACCTTCAAAACCCACCAGACAAAAAAAAATCTACAAATCAGTTCCACGTGTGTTCTCGCGTCTAGTTTGTGCATATTTTCTTCGCTTCCCCCTGAAAATCAGTGACCAGAGGATGTAAACCATGATTCATTGACTTCAGCAAAAATGGCGCTATGATAACTACTTCCGCCCGGTTTGTATAGGACAAGGGACTACTATTTTTTATTTGGAACTGTAGGGCCATTGTTGTTGTCCATGAAGTCGAAAAACTTTCAGGTGTTATCACCTCCCTATTTAGATTGAGCTGTCCTCTTTCACGAATAAAATAAAACTCCAACTTCTACTGTGAGTTCAATAACTTTGACCACATATTTCATCATTTATTCAAAGAGGAAACGAAGATAAACAAAAGTCATGAAAGAAACGATGCTTTGCAAGCTGTGACCTAACATCTTGGTGTAAAACCAAGATCCATAACTTATTGTTGGACTTCCTTCTATTTAATTTAACAAGTTTGTAAAAAAAATCAAAAGTGATGGTTATCCAGCGACCTATGTGCAAATACAATGCAACATGGTCACCATACACTGTTAAGATTGTTGGTCATTGATATTCAGGGAAAATTGAAATGATTTAATTCATCTTCAAGAAAATGTGCACATACTGAGAACACACGTAGAACTGATTTTTATCATTTTTGAATATTTATTTAAAACATATACTTCACCCTTTAAAACAGCAACGAAATAGTTGAAACAAAACATAGGGGGTATAGTTAAACACCAATTAGAGGCAGTTTTTCCCTTTGAAAGCACAGTATTTTATTGTACACAACAACACATAGTAAAAAGAAATATATTGTTGCAATAATACACATATTATCATACAAATGGTTCTAGGTTCTAATCGGGTGAAGCACCTTTAACTTTTCAAATTTAATCATGCCTTATTCAGTATATCGAACTCCATACCGAACACTACAATACCACATTGATTATTTATTATTCAACAACTCACCGTATCTCCTTGTACAGGAGCATACAGTTGTTGATTCGTTATCAACCCACAGTTGATATGCAAATTAGCGCGTCACGCCCGGCGCAGTGTTCACGGGAGTGCGTTTACTCGGTACGCTTAAGTCGACGTGCTGTTCGTCACGTTTAGAACTCTGAGTACGCGCAAGTACATCAAGTGCAAACTGCAAATAAACAAACAAACCAAAACTATCGTTTTGCTTTAGATTTGTCTAAAATATTAGTCTAGGAAAGCTTTTGTCGAAATGGGAACATTTTAGTGTCATAAGTGAGAATATTTATGTTCCTCTATATACGATATTAATAAGTTTTCATACAGATTTCCGTTGTTGAAAGGGATTCAAACATGTTACAGAGTGGTTCATCACAAATCAACAACTCTGCATCCGATGCGTCCGCGTATTTTTATCCCGCTCGGGATAAAAATACGCGGACGCATGGATGCATCGTTGTTGATTTGTGATGAACCACTCTGTAACATGTTTGAATCCCTAAATACACACTTTTTAAATTGAACACAGACAATTAAAATTGTCTGTGTTCACAGGTGGAACTGATATTTGGCACATTGAAACATAATTTGAGACTACTAATACTATGACAATAACTGTACGTGTAGAAACAACATACTCTTTCCCCAGCGAAGCGGGTGTAAAAGGAGATATGGTCCGGCAGGAACCATAGTCCGGGCTCCATAGACGACAACGGAATAAAGCGTGAAACTATTTGTTGGTTAAGAGTCAACTGAATCGAGAGCCCTATTCTTCACCGTTGTAGATGGACTGCGAGTCCGGAGACTATATCTCCTGCCACACCGGTCTGAAAAATTGATGTGTCATGTGTCCCCCATATCAGAATGTCCCAAGCCTGTTAAGTGTCTTTGGTACGTAATAAAGTGTGACCTCAATGGAACTTATGCGTGCTGTAAAAATTTCCCACGGACTTCTATGGGCCTCGGTCGCTCACTCACATAGGACTAGTTATTGACACCGCTCTCCCTAAAAGAAGAGGATGAGTGAGTATCGGAAAGATGGAATTTATATTTACCGGTTACTTCCCTATACCCCATTTGAGGGTCAAATTATTTAGGTTTTATGCATGATGCAGGAAAAACTAGAGTCCCCGTTCAAATTCCATTTAGAAGTACAGTGGTCTTTTTTTTTGTCAAAATACTTCTTGAATTTCATTGATTTGAATTTATCACATAAGGTTTCTTATGAGTATTATTTCTTTTAAAATCCGCAAAGTTCTCATGTTTTCAAAATGATAACATGATTCCAATTCGTCAGGAATTATTAGAGTTTTGCGTTTATCACACCCAAACGGCATTACAATATTTTTATTGGGCTGGTATGTTTGAAATAGAGTGAACCAAAGTGGTTTCAAGAACTAGCAGAAAACGGGAGTTTGATACTGACTGTCAATCACTGGGTAAGTGTATAAGATCTATAATGCTAACCGTGATATCTTGGATATAGTACGATGTGTGATACTCCCCATTGGCAAGATGTTAGGAAATTATTTTCATACAATATATTGTGGGCTGGGATGTTTGAGCATCGTATACTCAGGTATTTAAAATTCGTCCACAATTTGTTGGCATACCTATTTTTAATTTTTTTCACCAATATTCTTTTTCAAAATGAATCTATATTAACACTTATAGTGTATAATGTTTTGCGCTCTCCCGTTGGTGTATGTCATGTGGACCCCCTGAAAACCACTTTGCCATTGTAATTCTATCAAAAGTCTGGTCATTGATGGGGTACATCAACAAGACCACATAACAGGAAAAACATTAAAATCGGTTGCATCGGTTGACTGGACAAAGAGGAAAGGGCCTGAAAAATTAAAGAGTTTGATAAAACATGATTTCTGCCAAAAATGATTTGCCACAATTAAACATATTTTCTGAAAGACTGTGATCTGTGTGTTATTTTGAGCCATGTTTTATAGGGGGTCGTGGTATCATTATAAAAAAATAACACACAAAAGTGGCAGGAGCAAAATAAACAACCTTGATGCACGTGTCGCTGTTGTCGAACAGTCATGTTCAGATAAATGTGAAATTATTTTTGTCAGTCTTTGTTCAACAAAACCCTCTCTCAACACATACAATATTTTAAAAATAAGAGAAGCTGCTTGGATATCTTACTTTTCAATCTTTTGACCTGACATTTGTTGCCTCTATTTTTTAAGGACTCTTTTGACGGATGCGAAAAATTAGTCTATAGATTTAAATGTATTTTGAACATGTTTTTTGTTTCTTGAGTATTTGTGAATTACAAGTTAACTCTTATTTTCCCCCAACTCTGCGCAGAAATACACTAAACTATATATAACAATTTCAACGTCATTACTCTAATAGTGCTATTACTTATTACTTACACGAGTGCAATCTCAGCTCAGGGATTAATTAAATGCAAAAAATACTAAAATAATCTTTTACTCCAAGTATACAAAAGATATATTTAAAAATATATTCATTAAATTTGTAGGCACTCTGTAATTAAAAAAATTCTTCATTATAAAACTTCTAAAATCTATATACATTTGTTGCTACGCAATACAAAATACACCGCCGCCTTCTTCTGAAACGCCCGGAAGAAGTTCATGCTCTTTAGAACCTTCTCAGAAGGGGGCGTCCTTTTTGATGATGCAAGAATGATATCACTGATGAAACTTTTTAAGAGACTGTCTGCGCTTGATTATACACCGTTGCTCTGATGTGGCAGTTTCCCAGTGTGAGCTAAAAATGCTGATCCGTCTTCATAGAAGAAGTAATACCACATACCAAAAATAGCAATACAAAAACAGTTTTAATTTATTACAGATTGGTAATTGGAACTCAGCATCGAATCCAATAAGTTTTTATTGAACGATTGCTATTTCATCTGCCCGTGACGCCTTGCCTAATAATATATTTCGCCTACTTGTTGGAGTTATGCGACAAATTAACAATGCGAATATAACAATGACTATCAACAGCACAGCCATAGCTATCATCACTGTCCCATTCAACATGAAATTGTCCTTGTCAACCGGCTCCAATCCACTCTCTGTATGAACAACAACTGCAAAAGATAAAAGTCGATCATCATACAATATATATATATATAATATATGAAAAAGGGTTTACAGATTGCTGGGTTATTTTGTCGCAACTTAGTCAAAAGAAATCGGAAAAGGGAGTACGGTTTGCTGAATTGAGAATCTCACCGAAAATACCTTAACACTTAAGTGCCCAAGCTAAAAAACTTCCGTTAGTGCCCAAGGGGGGGGGGGGTTCCTAGGGACCCAACCCAGATCACCACTTTCCCATGGGAGTTTGATGATGACACTAACAGAAGTAAATGTGGGTCACGTAAGAACCACATACCCATATTAAAAATGAAAATTCGAACTTTGACCTATGACCTATGACCAATTGAAATTGTCACTCTCCGAAAAGAGTGGTTCACACATTTCCATCCTCAGCAACTCCAATATAAGGTTTTGAACCAAAATAATTCATTATATCTACTCTAGAATAACAAATTAAAATAATCATTGCAAAATATAGCCAAATTTATACCATCTTGTATTTTCGCAGAAACTTCCAAAATCACCTTAGTTTTCCTATAGACTTACACAGTTAAGAGCATGGTCATGACAAAATTAAAATTGATGCTATCAGCATATAAAAGGTAATTTGATTTAAGTATTATTAATTAATTGCCTCCTAAGGTATTTATCTAAGCAAATAAATCCAAAGATTTAATTACTTTAATTTTTTAATTTGTAAAATATCTTGATTTTTTCACTTCCGTTAGTTACACACGAGTTTGAGGAACGGGCCCTTGGGCCGTGTAGTTTGACATGTCTCATAGCGTCATTATTTTGTGTGCGATTTTTTAGTTAATTCGAGGCGGATTTGCAACACAAGCCGAGTTTTATTTTGATTTTAATTTATTTTGATTTGATTTTATTATTTGTTTCTATTTTTTATTTTCGGCTCGTGCTGCAACTTGGCTGGTCTTGCAAACTTGGCCCGTGTTGCAAACTTGCCTCGCAAATCTGCAAATATCTAGCAGATATCTGATCGATGAACGCTACAGTGTCAAAGGTCTGGACGCTGATCGGGTCAGATCAATCACCGTGAGACACGGGCAATGCGAGATACCATGCAGGGAAAAATTCCCATAAAAACTATTTCCCTGTGATAAGGGAAATAGCAACTTTTTATGGGAACTGTTTTCCCTCGTGTGAATTTTTTGGGAACTATGCTAAATATTTTATAACACGTGATATAGTATCCGCCAATCAAATGTCAGAAATATTTGCACCGTTAAAAAAATAGGAAATAGTTGCTGGCTTTTGAGATTATTCAACTGGTTAATGTCCTGGACCATGATTGTGGGCAAGAATCTCAAAAGTGCGTACGGTTGAGAAGTGAATCTAGGAGATCCGATTCATGATACAATCTGCGGGAAGGTATACGGTGGTGAGCTTAAGGTATTCACCACTTGCACAGTTCTGCTATATGCTGGAAAAACATTGGTTTATGATTCCTTGAATGCAAGTAATAGATAGTATATTCCACTTGCTGTTATGTGCATGGGTAACAGTTTGGAAGTGAGACTGATTTAAGTAGCGTAATCATTCTCGTCATCGATAATGCGGTTTCGGCTCACCCTGCTTATGGCTGACTGTGCAAATGGTCAATTAAGCTTCATACTCAAGCTGTATACTTACATTGTGTACAATCTGGTCCCTCCCATTCTGCCGTACATTTACATACGTAGTCGCCAGGACGTCCACCTTCTTGCATGCTTAGATCCAAACAAGTTCCATTGTGTGCACAGGGGCTAGGCAAGCAAGAATCAACATGGATTCCAACTGGATCTGTGAATGTAATTCATACCAAAATGTTTTAATGTGATGTGGTCACAATGACAAGATATATTCATGTCTTGGTGAACCGATTAAAGACACTATCAGTGATTTATATCCGAAAGAGTCCAAATATTTGAAATTTGCAGGAGTAAGAATAAGCCTGTAGAATTCTCATATGTTACCTTTTCCAACTGAAGAATTGACCGAAAACGGCAATTTTCAAAGATACGAATCTCCATTCAATTACGTGTAGAAGTAAGTGTCCGAACGACACTCCGGACTAAAACTCCGATTTTGTCCTTGTTAGGTTGCTTTTGATCGTATCATTTGCAGGGTATGTTAGGATACCTATACTTGTTACAGACATGCAAAAATCTGATTTTTGATTTTTTTCGATTTTTTTCTAGCAAATCACTGATAGTGCCTTTAAGACACACGGTAGTGGGTCGAACTAAGTTTTACAAAAATACTTTACCCAAAAAAGAAATCCGTTATTTCAAAGACATACACGCCGTGAGTATATTAACAGAAACAGCTGACTTTCCTTCGTTTAACGGGTATTGACTGGTAAATTAATAGTAGTAGCACCATCAACAATCACTGGTATACCCAACAGAGCACGTATTTTAAACACTCAGAAATTAGACCGCAATTATAGTGGGCAAATGATGTTTAATGCGATTAACCATTATAATAAATAATTAATAATAATATTAAATAATAACAATAGTAATATAACAATAATAGTATTAAATGGCATTTGTAATGGAGCTGTACAGAGAACACAGCCCCTTACAGCAAAATCCTATAGTTGAACAAAACCATGGCTCAAAAAATATGATTAATGTAGAATGTAATCGATTAAATATTTTTATTTGATCAAAATCGACACACAGTTTCCTAAAAAGTGGTCGATCAAGTGAAGCAATTTATTGCAAAGATCTGACTATAATGTGGCAATTTCCTATGCTTTTTGATGTGTAAAAAAACGATGTCATAAGTTTAAGGATTTTAATATGGTTTATCTGATAGAATGTGGATGTGGATTTAAGGAAAAGTGCCTTGTAAGCAGCTTAAGGTGGGGGCCCCTGAAGAGCAATATTTGAGGGGGGCCCTGTCAGCAGCGGCTGACAGCCCTGCTCCGGACTCGTAAATCCGCCACTGGAAGTTGGTGTTAATTTACTTTAGCTAAGATGTTTCATAACTATGTATCTAATTTGTGAATGAAACCTGAAAATGTCATTACCCTTGAATGGTAAATTTAGACTTTGGCTATACCTGTTTTGCCATCTAACTGTCCATACAGGCCCTAATATAGATTTATAGTGTTCTGCTTCAGTACTGATGTATTAATGAAGAATTCAAAACGACTTTGAATACGCATATCGTCGGACTATATAACTGTTGTATGCAAGATTATATTGAATATTGTACCAATTGCTAAGGGGTATGTCAAGCCCAAATTTGCACATTTGTTTAGTAGTAGTAGTAAAATTAGTAAAACCAAAGTTTTAATCCGGTTTGTCCCCGCAAACCGGGTGTTTGCCGTATTCACCTCACATTCTCAACAATCGCGCCCTTCTTCCCTCCTTCCACTTCTCCCGATTCAATGCATCCCCCATCCTCAACCCAACCGTCTTACTCTCCTCCTCCACTTTGCTTCCTCTATGTTCCTCCTTTGGTCGGCCCCTCTTCCTCAAAAACCCCCCCCTCAAACTCAAAAGCCCTTTTTAAAACATGCCCTCATGCTTCTCAGCACGTGTCCATACCATCTTACACCATTCGCCTTCTCCATTCGTCGAGCCGCCCTTCAAACCCACATCTGCTCAAATCCTCAGTCTTTCTTCCTATCCATCAATTTTCACACCACACCTTGCCTCACCATTTTTTTTGGCTTCTCATCTGCCCTTCTCAAAATCCCAATCCCCCTCTCATGTGTCAACTCTCAGGGCACCATGTCTCACTCCCATACAGCATCACTGAATCTCACATAACCCTGATACACCATCCCTTTGTCATCTTCAATGAATCTTCTCCAAGTAACAACTCTCCTCCACATTCTCTAACTTCACCCCCCCATACCTTACTCTGGCTGTCACAGCCGCCCTCGGACATGTCCTCCACCCTCACTAATCCTGTCACCTAGGTATGTGAACACCTTCAAACTGTTTCCACCTCATCACAACTTTGTTCCACCTCCTTCCCCACACCCTAACTCCTTCTTGCATCTTCCACAAACAAAAGTGCCCTGCCAAACTTGGGGTCACTCTCTTCATCTCATCTTTGTGCATCTTCCCATGATCCTTTCCCACATTTCTCACACCGGACACTGATTTTCCCCACCCCCCTCTTTCCACATATTCCACACATGGGTCCACCAGTTATTTTTTTTACTCACATAACAACCTCCCCCTCCTCCCCCTCACCATCACTATTAGTAGTCTTCCCAGTGTACCTTCCGGCCCTTACTCTCAAATGCCTTCTTCCCACTTCCAAACTTCTCCCTCAAAAACCCTCCATTGTCCTGCACACATTAAAACTAAGGTCATCAGCAATACAGCATCTTCAACTCTCATCAACCTTCCTTGTGCACTCTCCGTAAACCAGGCATCCACCACAATTGCAAACACCACGGCGACAGCGGCATACCCGGATGCACACCCACCTTCACCTCAAACTCCTCAGACAACTCGAAACCTCCTCTAACTCCTTGTTTTTGTCCTTCATACGACTCATCACCGCTCTCACCACCACTTCTGGTATGCACCCCTCTCGCTCATTGCCCTGCCACTCCGAGTCACTTTCTTCCTCGTTACTCTATCAAAGGCCTGCTCCAGGTCCACAATGCACATATACAGCTTCTTCCCCTTCTGCGTATTCCTCGCCTCTCGCATCCATTCCTCTCGCAATCTCCTCAAAATGAACACAACACTGCTCTTATCGTTTACCCTTCCTGGCATAAAACCAAATTGCATCTCATCACATTCACTAGCCTCCGAATTTCTGTTCTCAAAAGTTACCCTACTCCAACAATTTTCAATCCATCGCATGCTCCCAACAACTTCACACCCCTAGACGCACCACAGCTCATTGCAATCCCCTTTCCCCTTAAAAATTGGAACCCACTCACGCCCACTCCAGCCAGGCATTCCCTCTCCATCTAACACCCTCTGACACAACTCCCTCATCACACCAATATCCCCTATCGTCTCCACACTCGCAATAATCATCCAACACCTCACTTCCGAGGGTCCAGCAGCCCTTTCCTGTTTTTACATTCCATTTCTTCTCCAATTGCATTTACCACTTCTTCCTGACTGACCTCTCAACTGGCCCTTCCACCACATCAGCCTCCACACCTCTTATCCATTCATTCTCTGCTCATTCATGATTCATCTCCATAATGCTCTTCCAGGCCCTGCATCTATCTTTCTCTCACTGAATTTCAACTTTCCATCACTTCCTCTCATCCATCTCCCCCCTTCAAATCTTTCCTCTTTTCCCATTGCCCTTCACTAACTATACACCGTTGGGGTTCTCCCTCTCCCTCAACTCATGCCCCTTCTCGCCTCCTCCTTCAGAGCCCTCGCAACCACTTTCTTTGCCCGCTTCTTCAATCTCTTATACCTCACTTATTCTCTTCCGTACCATTTCTCCTCATTTTCCTTTACGCATCCCTTCTTTCTCTATCCCGCCTCACCTCGTCATTCCACCACCCCGTATCTTTCCTGTCCTCCCCTCCCTTTCTTTGTTCCCACGACACTTGCATCACAAACGCCTGTAACACCAAACACCCCTTCCTTAAAACACCCCCACAGATCGGACACAGATCCCCCCCAAGCTCGCCCACTCTCAGCTCAAAATTCTTGGTTGTCCTCTCTTCTTTCAGCTTCCATACTTTCCTCCTCACATCACTATACCGTTCCTCACCACTTTTTCTTTCACCTTCCACTTGTCCATATCGGCAACCACCAACCTATGGTTGTAATTCCATGGAATTACCTTAAAGTCTTCAAAAACTTCTCCTCTCCTTACCCCCACACGCACCCATCAATCTCTGAACTCGTATGCCTCCCCCCTCCTCCTTAACTAAGTTCACTTTTCCTTTTGTCCTCCTTTTTAAACCACGTATTCGCTATGCATATCTCCTTCTCATCACAAACTCTAACAGCATCCTTCCTTCCTCCAGGTTCTCTCCCCAAACGCCGTTTCCCCCCTCCGTTAACCCCCCCAAACCATCGAGCCCTTTTCCCACATGTCCATTGAAATCACCAACACAGAGACTAATTCCCCCCCACTTTGCATATCCCCTTCCCCTGCCATCTCATCATAAAAATGCTCCTGCTCTATCTCTTCATGCTTTCCTACCCTCGCGGAGCATACCCGCAAATGAGCCTCACTAACTCCTCCTCAAAGGCCATTACAACCGTCATCACCCTATCACCCTCCGTCTCACTGCCACTACCCTTTCCTCGCACAAGTTCCTCCTTAACCAATAGTCCCACTCCCCCCAATCCAGATCTTATTTCCTGCCCACCACAACTTATAATTTCCTTCCCTCAACTCCCACCATCCTAGCACCCTCCCCTCTCCCCCCCACTCACGTCCTGTAACACCATCCCACCTCACCCTTCCTCTTCCTTAACTCTTCGCAATCTCACACCCTTACCCTCTCTCATTGCTCCCTACATTCAGACTTCCCACCCTCACTCCGAGCCGCTCGTCAGTTTTTAAGCCTTCACGATGCAAGCAACGCTTGCGCGGCCCGGGGTGATTCCTTTCACCTTTCTTCTTATGGTAGGTAGGTGAAACCCACCCCAACCTTCGGGCTGGTTGGTGCCCTCTTGTATTTGTCTTCATGATTGTATTCATTCTTTAAAAATGAATAAAATGTCATCACAATTTCTTTCCCTAAATATCAGTGACCAGTAGTTATACATCATGCTTCATTGACTCAAGCAAATAATAGCACTGTAGATATTCAGTCAATTCTCGGTAAGCAAGGGATAAAGCATTTCAGATCCCTTTTTTATGGAAGTACAGAGTCATTGTTATTACAAATGCAGTGTTAAAGATTTCAGGTGCTATCACCACCCTGATTAAGATTGAGCTTTTTTTCATGACGCAAATCACAAGATACCCGTCCTCTTTCACGAATAAATAAACCTTGGGGTTCTACTGTGCGTTCAAATAACTTTGACCGTATATTTCATCATTTATTCGAAAAGGAAACAAAGATGAATAAAAGTCATGAAAGGAAAGTTGTTTGACAAACTGTGACCTAACATCTTTCTGCAGAACCAAAACCAGTAACCAGATAACACCACCTGGAATCTTCTACACTGCATGGACAGTAACAATTGCTCTGCAGTTCTAAATAAAAAAGGAATCTGAAGTGTTTTGTCCGCTGCATACCGGATGGATTTACTTATCAATAACGCCATTATTTGCTTGAGTCAATGTACCATAGTGTCTGTCCCTTGGTCACTGATATTCAGAAAAGAAATTGAGATGGCATTTTATTCATTTTTATGAAAATGTGTAACCTTTACGATTGACATACCCAATAATCGTTAATTATAATATTTATTAGTATTTATAGTGGGAAAATGGTTTAATTCGGCGAAGTATGTTGTCAAAATAAACAATATTTCCTTTAATCCCATGGCCTTCAAATGAAATTACCTTAATTACGCGTTTTTGGACACGAACATGATATCCACCCTGGAACACCTTTGACGTGCCCCGGGCTTCTTAACGTGACACAGGCACATTCTCAATAAAATACGATTTTTTTTTCAATTTGCTCTTAGATGATAGTCTAGGACCTTGGAAGAATACAGATATATTTTACACACAAAATATCAACCCATAAAACGTATATGAGCCTTAATAACAGGCTAAAGACATCCAGTGATTTTAGCTTTGTGGGTTTGCTGTGGCATTTCAACAAATGTGTTTATTACATGTATATCACAAACTTGTACCCATTGATGTTAATGCCACAGACCGGTCAAACAGGGTGAATGGGTTTCTTTTGTTTAACACTATTATGCCCGGTCTGCTGAAAAAAAAACACTCCGGGGTCGTTTATTATCAAAACATTCTGTTTACCAAGGGGCGCTGATTTGGGCTAATAATTTCAGGTGAGAGTTTTTTTGAAAATTCTTGAGGACACACTCTTCTCCAAATGTGGCAGTGTCTGCATGTTGGTCTATGACGATAATAAACAAAGAAAGGCAATTGATAATACAATGAATGAAAGGATGCCACTCCAAAGTGCCATTCTAATCTCAAACAAGAACACAAGAGTACTCGAAATCAACCAAGGATATGATGAACGTTCTCAACAAAGGGAATAGAAGAAATGTAACCAAGTTTGTCAATGGGGCAGACGTACTTGAGTATCCTTGGTGTTCTCTTTATATTTACTATCTTGGAGTGGCTGTTACTTTTTAGAACTTGGGGACCTTTATTACGTTCCCAACGTATTTTGATAGATAGTAAATAGACATCATGTATTAGTGACAAATTGATTACTGCCAAAATCCACGTACCTTCACAGAAAATACCAGCAAAGCCAGGCTCACATATGCATCTGCTACCATATCTACCACTGTCAAGTTTACCGCCATTCAGACAAGGCCATTCCGATTCGAGGCCTGTAAAAACGAACGATAATAATAATCACCATCCAACAGTGGAATAGGCCATCAATACAAATTCAATTTAGACTACAGGCTGTTATAACAATAATAATAATAACGCTAATAACAACGTTAGAGCGAAAGATGCATTATGCATAAGGTTATAATGAGATGTGTACGACGGGCTGTCTCTAAGATGATTTTGCTGTAGACAGCCCGTCGTACACAATCTCAAAAATTACATAAATTTGCATAATTAATATTTATATCCTTCGTTATCTAAAACGGAACAAAGGGATGCGTTAGGGGGAAAGTAATATTTCGCCCTAACGTATTAGTGAGTGAATAACAAAAGAAACTTTCGCGCTAACTTACACTCCATGGGATCAAAGAGAGAAAGATGCTTGCATAAGGACATTGGTTACACATATCGGCGAAGTAACTGATTTCTGCGCAGTTATTATTGTCTAATTATACCTTTCAATACTATGGCGTATGTCAAGTGCAGAAATTGCACATTTGATTGAAAATGAATAAAATGTCATCACAATTTCTTTTCCTAAATATCAGTGACCAGTAGATATACATTATGCTGCATTGACTCGAGCAAATAATGCACTGTTGATATCCAGTAAATCCGCTCGGTATGCAGAGGATAAGGATAAAGCACTTTTTTTATCTGGAAGTACAGAGCCAGTGTTATTACCCACACAGTTTGAAACAGATTTCAGTGCTCATCACCATTAAGATTTAGCTATTTTTCTATTTTTTTCTGACGCCAGCGCAAGATACTGTCCTCTTTCACTAATAAATAAACCTTCGGCTTCTACTGTGCGTTCAATTAACTTTGACCGTAGATTTCATCATTTTTCAGACCTACATCTTTGTGTCGAAACAAAACTTAACTTAAACTTGCCGCGTAACCCCATTTCTATTCATTTACGTGTTATTAGCATAGGTCGCTAGACTCCCTTGTATTTTTTAAATACATGGTTGTAAATTGAATGAAATGATGTCCAGCAATAATTTTCTTGACCTTGGTTCTGCACCAAGATGTTTTTTATAGAGCATCAGCCCAGAAGTTTTTTGGTTAGACGACGAGATACCAATATCGGAATACGGGAAAAGTCAGAGAAAAATGATAACTTTTGCAAATAGAAAGTCTGCCGGGGACCCTTTGTTCATGTAGCCAGCCCAGGAGAGGGGTAAAGTTCTGTGGGGGTCAAATGTTTGAAACTGCCCTAAATCTAAATGTAATATAGCTCAAATTATTCCCCTTAGGTAAGCAGGAGTAAAAAATTCATTGGGTCACACGTGTGTTGTGCTTTCCCTTTCCCAAGATCTGTGGGAAAAACAGGCTAAATGGTTCAATTTGTTTATTCAGAAAGGTCACCCTCCGTTGCAATTCCCAGATTTGTTTGTAAAAATTTTTTTTTAATGTTTATGTACTGAATCCAATATGAAATGCTTGTTGCACTTTCGGCCATCATCTCCTTCTTGTTATAATGGAAGGGGTCAAAATTCCTATATACTCATATGGGGATTGGGACATTATACCCCTCCCTATGAAAGGGAACCAACCCTATGATGCAAAATAAAAAGCATATTTTGAATCAGTATCATTAAATATTTTTTTTAGTAAATATTTTTACAAAGAGATCTTGGTATTACAATTGTGAACTTTCTTGAATAAACAAATGACGCTTTAGCCTATTTTCCTAAATATCTTAAGAAGGAAGTACCACACACATGTGACCCAATTGACTTTTTTACTCTGTAACCTAAGGAATAATTTGAGCTACATTTCAGTAGATTTAGAAGGAGTTCAAACATTTGACCCCCATAGCAACTTTAACCCCTCTCCTGGGGCTATACGCAACAAAGGTCTCCGTCCGACTTCAATTTGCAAAAGTTATTTTTTCTCTAAATTTTCCCGTATTTCAGATATTGTACTCGGTTCGTCTAACCAAAACCTCTGGTCTACGGTCTAATTAGGTCAACCGCTTACCAAGCAACGTCCACCATGAGTTTTGTTCACATTTGTTTCTTTGTTCAATAAATGATGAAAGATACGACAAATTATTGAACTCACAGTAAACCTCAAGTTTTTTAAGTGCGCGAACGAGGCAGCTCAATCCAAACAGGGTAGACATTTCATAGACGAGTCCCCAGTATACGAAATGAGGTATTGCCATTGATTCCGTACTGCGCTACTTACCAACGTCATGCAGAGCATGACGGAATCATGGCATACCTCTTTGCGTACTTTGCGGCTTCTATGTGAAACTCTGCCCTAAACTGGGCGGGGACAACGAGTCTATAACGCCTAAACATTTTTTCAGCTGCATGGACAGTACCAATGGCTCTGCAGTTCCAAATAAACAAAGGGGAATCTGAAGTGCTTTGTCCGCTGAATTACAGGTGGGTTTACTTATCAATAACGCCACTATTTGCTTGAGTCAATGCAGCATAGTGTATGTCCCTTGCTCACTGATATTCAGCAAAGAAATTGATATGGCATTTTATTCATTTTCATGAAAATGCGCAACCTTTACAATTGCCATACCCAATAAATGGTAATTATAATATTTATTATTATTTATAGTGGGAAAATGGTTTACTTCGGCGATGTAATCAAAATGAACAATTTTTCCTTTGATCCCATGGCCAATTAGATTTAGCGATATAATTATAATAATAATAATATTAAAGGCTGACTCAGAGATTTCCCGAGGAGGGCGCCCTCAATTTTCAAACAAATTGTGTTGTTTGCATATACATACTCTCTAAATACAAAAGAGTGAATTTCACTCTTTTAGAGTGACTACGGGGCCCACTCTGAAAAGAGTGAAATTTCACACCTTTCAAAAAACATTTTTTGATCAAATTTTCTCTTGATTATTTACAAAATGATAAATTTTTATTATTTGTTTAGATTGTCAACAAAAAATTTGAACAAAAACATACTCTTGAAAGGGCTTTTCGGAGTGGGCCCTGTAGTCACTCTAAAAGAGTGAAATTCACTCTTTTGCATTTAGAGAGTAATGCTTATCCATATACTAATCACTGTGTGAAATAGCGAAGTCCTTCATATCGTCGTGGTCACGACATAGTGTCGAATCTGATTTTTTGGTAAAATGGAGTATGAGGGAATAGTTGATTCTGGTTGCATTTTATGTAAGCTGTAATGTCCCAAAAAAAAAGTGAAATTACATCTCCTAACCAAAATAGTCGCAGTCGAATAACACCCATTTGTATATAAAACGGGTTTCACAAACAATCGAATACGTATTCGATAGCTTTGCGTGTCCAAATATCTCAAAGCACACAGATAAATTGCGAACGAATACGTTTTCGCTGGGACAAAGATTGCTACTTCAGTGATCAAAATCGATAATAGGTCTGTCAAGATTTAAGGCAATCGATGAAATTTACATTTCCATACTTCATGAGGGATTGGTCATGTTATTTCACATTTTAATTTTTGTGTTTTAATTATGTTACTTGTACTAATTGAAACCTACGGTCTGTGCGTCGTGAAAAATTATCCAAGTTTTGTAGTTTTAACATTAGTACAAATAAACCAAATTTATCACTTTTAGGGGGATATAGTGACATTAACCCTCGTATTACCAAAGGGAGGAGTTACCACCCCAGGTAAACTTTCCTCCGGTGCGCAAAAACGTTAAAAACTTTCGTTAAGTCTTCCATATAATTATTTCACATCCTTCTGCTCATTTTGGCGAAACAGATGTGAAGATAACGCCGTCACCGGGGATAGCGTAGAAGTCGATTGGTGGGAAGTGGTTCTATTACCTCTACTACCCATTATTGAAAATGCAGCATTCTGATTGGTCAGTTTACTGCCCATTATTCTGCAATAATGAGCCGCTAATGCATGTTCTTATCATTTATTTTCATTCATTAGCATACAAAATACACATAAATCAGGCATATTACCTTAAAACCTATACAAACAAACAAACAAAAAAATAAAATCAAGTTATTTTAGTTAATAGAATAGAAATAAAGGTTTTGTAGTATCATCTATGGGCTCATAATGTATCCTCGGGCGGAAAAAAATATAAAAAATAATGGGCTCCATTATTTAGTTTTTCCGACCTCGGGCACATTATTCGCCTGTAAATGATACTACATTACCCTTTATTTATTAGTTCATTTGTTTAAATATTGTGCACTGTATGGCTCTAAAATTATATGTTGATTAAAAACTGTCATTTTCCATATCATTTGGGGCCAAAACCCGCATGAAAATCCAATATTCCTACCTTTTTTTATGCAAAATTTCATTTTGTCATTTTATACTCTGATGTGAGTCTGTGGAAATGACAAATTTTGCCAACTTGTGAACTTTTACGTCATTGTGACGCCATACTAGGTTATGTTGGACCAACGCTATCAACTGGTACCAACATCGAAATCATCTATTACTTTATAATAATGAATTCTCGGGGTGTTTACCACCCCACCCCTTAGTAAACCGTGTTACAAAAATAGACTTGGTAAACATATTGTGAAATTTGATTTTCTTTGATGTTAACTTGGATATTCTGCAAACTAAATAATTACTAATACATCATTTAAAAAACTCGCCTTTCAGGAACAAATTGATATTTTCGTTGGGAAGTTGTTTGTATAAGCGTTAGTGCCCTCTAAATTGTTTAGATTATGTTAGATTTTACTATTCAGTATATTACTCATTTAACTGTTAATTCGTTTCAAGTTTGGTATATATTTTAAGCGTGCACATTACTTTAAAAGATAGGAACTATAATGTAATGAGAAATTTAAGAAAACGATAAAAAAATATGGTTGTTATAAAGTTGTATAGACCACTTTTATCCTCCAAAACCTTTTGAGTTATGAAACATTCCAGTTACATTTTAAATATTTTCTGAGCTCAATTTTTGAATAGTTCTAGCCAATATTTATTGTGTGTTGCAACATGCATACTATTTATTAATTTTTATATAACATGCACTACAATGATTATGTTCCTTCTAACGTATTTACTCCTGAAATGTATGTTTTTTTCTGCAAAAATGAGTTAAAACATATTGGCGACTAATTAAAGATATTAATTTTAAGGAGCTAAATTTGTAAGAGGTTGTAATTTTCTGAATTCGTTGGTCATCGTGGTCAGTCTGTGCTATATTTTACAACGAACGATAATGCAACAGTGAATGTTTCCCATTTTAACCGCTTATGGAAGTCGTTTGTATACAAATTTGCACTGTTTGTAGCATACACACAATGCAATAGACATCGTCATCGTCGTCGTCATCGTTGTCGTCGTCATCGTCGTCGTCGTCGTCGTCATCATCATCATCAGCAGCATCAGCATCATCATCAATCAGTAGCATCATTGTCGTCGTCAAGCTCGATGTTTCCTTATTTCATCGTGGTTGCCACCATCATCACCGCCATCGTTATTCTAATCATCGTGGCATCATCAGCATCATCATTTTAAAATAGTAAAAACCCGTAGCTGTAGTAATCTCACCATACCAACATTAGAAATCAACGGGTTTCATGCAGTCGAATACGTATTCGACTCCTTAGAACACAGCGAATCAAACATTTGGGTTTTGACAAACTGTCGAATCACATTCAGTGGCCATTTTGAATAAGAAAGCAGTTGTTTCTTGGTATTTTAATACTGTCGTCAATTAGTAACCATTCAAGTCTTTAACATACACCACTTAAAATAGCCATTTCCTCTTATTTCATTTAATTACACGCATTCATAAGTAACTCAAACTTTCAAACGCCGTTTTCTCAGAACTAGCATTTATGCTGATTCGACAGTATGCAGAACCCACGACGATATAGAAAATCAAAACTTTGTTATAGATTTCCGGATCTGGAAATTTTGTTATACACAGTATCCTATGGCACTGTATACTACACATAAATATTTACTGCATGGAAACGAAAATCCGATACATCTCAAAAACTTTGGAATTGGGCATTTTATGTGACTATCTTTAGTTCTAGTTGACTATTTTCAATAAATACACAAAAAAATATATTACAAAAATCTCTGAGTCAGCCTTTAATTACAATTATAACTCACCCGATACATCACGTTTTCTTCTAGAACCTGTGAACAAAAGGTAGAAAATGTATTGCAAACAAGTACTCAGTTTTCGTCGATTGTTAATCGTAATACCTCCTTTTATTTGCGTTAACCTTTTTTAGTCAAGACTGATTAAACCTAAAAAGTATTATGCTGCCTATTAACTGTTACGCCTCCAGAACAAACTTAAAGACTTTATTTTAAAGGTAAATTTTCAATGAACAGTTTGCTACGGAAGAAGCAGATAAACAAAACCTTGCCGTATTGATTCCTGGGCGCACTCCCATTTTGGAGGTGACACGTATGTAAGGTTGTTAAGACACCCATTTTCAGCATCGTTGTCACCCAATGACCCCATACTTTTTTTAAATTACAACTGTCACACAAGGACCCCTTGGGGGAAATTTTGAAAATTTTCACCTAAAGATCTATTTGTTAGGGCAATTTTTGTGCAATTTGGCTCTCTCTCAGTCACCCAAAGACTCCTATTTTTATTACTCTGTCACCGAATGCCTCTGAGTTTGGAAGCGCCAGCCTTAATTACATCCATATCCATTTCGTATGTGAGTAACCCATCCCCCGTGATTGATTCAGTACATTTTCACAGTAAAGTACAAAAAAGACCATTAAAAATTAGAATGTGCACAACTTACAGTGGAAAAGCGACCTCTTTGTCATCCTGATAGAGCAGTGCATACAAAACTCTGTTGAGATTTGTCTCATATTAGTTCTAGAAGGCGTTTTCTTTATGACCGCAAACACTCAACCCATTATAATATTAGCTCCCCCAAGAGAGATTAAATTCGCCCAAATGATTAAAGATTAAGTATTGAAAAAATACCCTTAACTTGAAATTGGGTTTAGAGTGGCCTGGTAGCATGTTAACACTTACCGAGGCAAATATAGCTGGTGGCTGTGTAGTAACACTGTTGGTTCCCAGGACATGGATTTGAAACACAAGGATTAGAACCTCCACTTGTTCCTGTTAACAGAAAGCATACACAGAGTGTTTTAGAGGGCCCTTTTGTACATACTAAACACTTGCTGAGACCATATACTGAGAGGAAATATACACGTAGAAACGTCCCCAATGTCCCCAATGGAAATTGCTATCACAAGCTTAAAGGGGTTTAAACTGTTAAAAATTACACACAGGGTGTCCAAAAAAGGTTACAGGAAGAAAAAACACCATCACTTAAATAAAGTGCAATACATATATCCCTAACGTCCCTAACGACAAACTGCTTGAACAGGAAACGTCATGAGCGCTGGGAGGAGATTGTCCAGGGAATTGATTTCACTCATTCTAGCTGGAAGGCCTGGAAGACCATAAATCGCCTCACCGGCAGAGTTTCCAAACCATCGAAATGTCCTGTGTTTGCCAGCTCAATTGCTGAGCAACTCCTCGCAAATGGTCGTTTCAAGGATATTGATAAGGATCACACTCGCTCAGTTAAAACAAGAGATCACCGAACTTCGTCGAGCCCCTGGCGTGGACGGGTCACTTTCAACACCCTTCTCACAAGATGAGCTCTCCTCTGCTATCAGCCAACTTAAGAGTGGAAACGCCCAGGGGCCTAATAATATACCAGCGGAGTTCCTGATGCACTGTGGCCCACGATGTACTGTCTTGAATGTCTCCAGGAGTTCTACACATGTTGCCTTTAATACCAACCAGTCCTTACCCAAGATAGAGGAGGGCTACCTTCATCGCACTCCCCAAACCAAACAAGCCTGTTGACAAGAACAACAGCCCAATATCACTACTGTGTGTTTCCTTCAAACTCCTTGAGAGGCTGATCTTTGCCCGGCTGGAGCCAGTCGTCGAATCCCATCTGCCTGACGAACAAGCAGGATTTCGCCGTGGCCGGAGCACTGTCCATCCGATTGTAAAACTCACAAAGCTTTGAGAAGCGTCGTAAGGCAGGCGTGATCTTGGTGGAACTTACTGCAGCATATGACACCGTGTGGCACTCAAATATCAGGACCATCCCGGATCGTCACCTTGTACAATTCATATGTAATATGTATCAAACCGTTTTTTCTTCCAAAGTTTGAAATCAAATGGTGATCGTAAAATACAGTGAGTAAAACCAAAACAAAGCGGGCATTCTAAGTCCAAAAGCGTTGGTGCTGGAGAATCAACTCCATGTAGGAGTTAATTCTGGTTTTTTAACCATAACGGACAAGGACCAGATTGAATGTGGGTCATGGGAACACCCATGACCGAGCCCACGTCAAAGCGTCTAAATCTGTTTGAGGTTTGTGTTCGTATTACTCTAATCTCGCTCGATTCGTTTGGGTCAGTTGCTATACTGAAAGAGGCTTGGCCGCCATCGTCTGGTTAATTGCAGACGAATGAAGTGAAATTGCCCAAGCTGGTGCATTGTTGGATGGGCTTAATACATCCTCTGGCACTGGTCGCTGCTCTTTTCTTGGAGAGTGGGCAACTTTCAGAGCGTAGGAAAATTAATTATGACGAACTAGCACTAACAAGTAGATATTTATCAGACGTTAGTCTGTATATTGGAATTGGTCTACTTTTGAAAATCCAAAAATGTGCCGTCAGAAGACAGCAAGTGTGCACGTATTGGGGGTAGGTACTGCCCTTTTTTGAACTTGAACTTCTGTCAACCGTTTTGGTTAGAGGGAGTGGTGTTTAGAGCTATAAATTGGATATGTTATGTGTTAAAGTCTTCTCCATATGTTATGTGTTAAAGTCTTCTCCAGGGCCGAAAGGCTCTGCTTTTTTTGGAGGTTACGATTCAAGATTCAAGATTCAAGGCTTGTTTTGTTTTTTTTTAAAAAAAAAAAAAAAAAGGTGGAATTTTTAACGATTTGTGAGGCAAGTGGTTCCAAGAAATTGGGTGTTTTGTTTTCGTCCTCCGAACTGGCCATGTGGAATAGTCCATGTTCGTAAATTTGGAGAAAGAGAGGGAGAGATGGGATGAACACAAACTTAATTACATGACCAATTCAAATAATAAAATTGCAAGTAATTTCGTATGAGACAATTTTCAAAACCATACCATGTGTGTGTGTGGTGTGGTTTGTGTGTGTGTGTGTGTGTTTCATACTGAGGTGTAATTAATGTGCAGAGTAAAAATCGGTTTGAGACAATAGTAACCAGTACCACGAGAATTGCAACTAGGAAACTAGAAATTACCCATTAATGATTATCTAGTACCCGGGGTAACACTCAGAAAATGGATATGGGTGTAAGGTTCGCGCTTCCAAACCCAGGGGCATTCGGTGACAGAGGCCTGAAAAAATAGGGGTTTTGGGTGAGAGACAGTCAAATTGCCCCAAAATAGGGGTTTTCCAAGTGACAAATTTAAAAAATTTTCCAAAAAATGGAGTCTTTGGATGAGATTTTTGCAAATTTTCTAAAAAATACAGGTATTTGCATGAAAATGTTCAAAATTTCCCCCCAAAATAGGGGTCTTTGGGTGACAGTGGTAATTTTTCAAAACATAGGGGGTCTTTGGGTGGAATTTAAAACAAAAGATACGGCTCTTTGGGTGACAACGATGCTGAAAAGGGGGTCTTAACAGCCTTACATACGTGTCACTTCCAAGATGGGGAGTACCCCCCCCGATCTAGTAACACGGAGATCAGTTGTCTTGGGAGCAGCGCAATTCACTTTAACGCTGTTCATTTATGGAATGAAACCTACCTGTTGAAACAGTAACAGTAAAAGTGCATTGGGTATTTGTATTGCCAGCGGTGTCAGTTACCGAGACTCTAACTGTAGTTTGTCCAACAGTAAACGTAGCTTGTAATCGCCTTCGACCCTGGGCATCCTGTGGAACCTCAGTGACAGTTAGCTGTTCACCCTGATTTATGGTATATGCTGTAAAGGCTACCCCACTGTTATCTACAACAGTTGGTGCCACAAAGGTATGCTGTGCCGTTGTAGCAGATGCAGCTACTGATATTTGAGCATTTTCCGGACAATTAGTTACAGTGGGTGGGGTAACATCGTCTGTAAAATTATAAGCACCACAATTGCGACATTATCACAAAATCCATGTTAGCAACACAATATTAAAATTATTATGCACCAGACTATAAATCAGAATAATATTGAGCATCCGTTCATGCAACTGCTCAAGCAAATACTATCATTAGTTTTTTTAAGCTAATTTAAAACTTTTGGTAGAGTCCGCTTCTTCTTGCATAATTATATTGTATGACGTTTTCGGTCGGCAACAGAAAATATAACCCTCGCTAAGAAAATATCAGGCTCGTCTTCGACTCGTACGATATTTGATCTAGGCTAGGGCAATATTTTCAACATCAAGCCATCCAGTATTATTATTGTTTTAGCTTATAAAAATCGTTACAGATTACTCAGGTTAGAATCGCTACACAAAGTCTAATACTAAAGCTATGATATTGTTCTTTGAAAGATTTGAAGGTGGAGTTGTCTATATTATAGAGAATTTAAATGCTTCTTGTCATCTTGGATAATGAATGTACATATTTTTAGAATGCAATGATCAAATTGTGATACATTTAACACTATAAAGGAAACTATCAATATATCAGGACACTATTGTTGATATCATACTTTGTATGTTACACGCATAAACCGTTTGCTTGTTGTCAATTATCCTGAGACGAACAAATAAAATTATATTTGTTTTGGTTGTTTTTTGTTTTGTTCGTTTGCTTTTTGTTTGCATGTTTGTTTCTTGTGCAATTTGTTTCGCCTTCTCATTTTTGAAAACTTGTTAATCTTAGTCTGTAAATATTATAAGAAATAAAAATAACAAATGGTACTTTTGGCCACAGGTATTTAAATATTGCTTGGAGTACATCCAGATTCGGATCAAAAATTATAAATCTGTCATTGGTTTTTGTTACATATTGCGTATGATATCAATATGGTCATGTTTTGAATGATTATCTGTCAACCTAACATGTTGCCTTTATTGTTTTGTTTTCGCTTGTTTGCTTATTTTCATTTTGTTTCGATATGTGTGTGTAGGTGTGTGTGTGTGTGTGTGTGTGTGTGTGTGTGTGTGTGGTGTGTGGGTTTGTTCTGGTTTTCTTAACTCCTTGAATCATTTCCTTTCAAAATGTACTTTTATATCCAATACAAATATTGAAAAAGAATAGCAAGGAATATTTCAATCCATTTGATATAAACGTGCTACGTACATTAGATATCAAATGCGATTTTGACATGGACTTCCATAACTCGTTTAACTCGTAAAATACAACTTTTGATCCTTAATGTTTTCGCCATAATACTCGTGTGTTCATCAACAATTGGAAGATTCTCCATAATTATTATCCCACCAGAATTTTATTGAAAAAAGTACTTTCTGTTGGTATGGCAAAAATATGGCATTATTACTTGAAAAAGGTAGAAAAACTAGCTTGGGCTAACAATGATTATGGCGCCAGCTTTGAGGTCTGTTCATCGGACACAGCCGGCAGCCTAGTGGAGAGCGCCCGTCTGGTGATCGGAAAGTCCGGAGTTCGATTCCCCCGCCGGTGGAGTCCTACACTTTTAAAAATGATAATAAAAACGTCAATTTAACTGGCAGTTGGGATTCGAAACGTGCAAATAACTGTACAAAAACGTCGTTTTAACAGCTTTTAACTGCTGAATCCCAGCTCCCAGTTAAAACTTTTTTGAATTATCATTTTTAACAGTGTAGGAAAAAAGTCCTGCTAGGATTGCTTCGGTGCTTGTCTTTAAGTGTTGTAGAAATAGTGATTTGTCGCAAAATGGGTTAGTTAAAATTAATTTGGAATTCTAGTAAAGAGAAAAAAAGGATTTGCGTCAACCACATTCTTGGTGTGTTGTTCCGTCGACAAATTTAGGTTCCCAGCGCAGCGAAAAAAGTGCAAGAAACTTACTATTGCAGAGAGTTCCAGTAAATCCATTTACACATTGGCATGTGAAACTATTGCCGAATACATTACAGATTGCTCCGTTCTGACAAGGGTTTGGTGAGCATGGATTGCCGGCTAGAAAGAGATATAAAAATTGACGTGAGTAAAATGCAGATTATATTAATACTTTTACAAAGATTTGAAAAAGCCTGACAAGTTGAAAAAGGCACACTGCCTGAGTATAGAAATGACTGCTGATAGTGGAACAGATGTGCTAGGTATTTGGAGACGCATAATTTGGTGCTTGACACAGTGAGGTATATCCGTGGCAAAAGGGAAATATCTTTAAAGTTTCGGGAGGGGCTATATCCTCCATCCTACTCAGGAATTCTCCCTATGATCTGTCGCATCATATTTATATCCCTTACGTCCCTAGAGGAAAATGAGTAGCAACCTGACGATTACCGCAAAAAAGGGAGGTAGCGGTATTTGTGTTGTTACACCTAGGAGCACTTTCCCTGTAAACACACAAGACAGAGGTCCGCCTCGTGATTTTTGAAAAGTGGCAAAAATGGCATTTATCAGGTGTGTGTGACCCAATGGATAACTTTCCAGAGTGCCTTGAACAAGGTTGGTTATTCATACTTTTATTAATTATAATCATTAATTACAGTATAATCAAGATACCGGCAGTATCAGCAGACGTGTTCTCCGTATGTGCAATACATTTTCGGGAGGTAATTTCGTCGATGCAAGGGCAAGTCGGTGGAGTCCAGATATGTACATGTACAACAATTTTGGATAAATTATATATTTTTCATAAACATAAGTTTGGCTTGAATCCTCAAAAGTAGGCTTACGTTAACAATATAATCAACCATCTATATTTTAAACAAAATTTGAATTTGAATGAATAAAAATAACGTAATTTACATAGCAAACCTGTAGTTATTATTTTTTTGGGGGGTGAGCAATTGTAGCAAATTCTGGCCAGCGCTCCACCGATGGTTAAAAAATCCCAAGAATCAGCTTTTGAAGCATTTAAAATTGAGGGTATTTTTTAAAGATTGCTTAAGCGGAGCGTTCTTTATTTGTGAGAGATTTCTTTGATTTCCTGATTAAATGGATTGCAAATTGCAACATCCACTAGCCAGGATTGACCGTTATGAAACTGTAAATATGGAGTTGGATGGTGATGAATTCAACTCCATGGTAGTAATAATAAAGAGATTAAGTTTGGAACTTTTAGTAATTTTTTCAGTCAGTCAAACGAGTCAAGTTTAAGAATTGTAATATGACCTCAGGGAAATATCCTTAAAAGAAACCTTTCATCTACGAAAACGGTCTCCACAAACTGAAAGAAGGGTATAATAGACCTTCACTCTCGTTGACGAATAAGTCTTTTGCATTACGTAATGCAGACGAATGTCACGTCACATAAGGTACCAGACGGTAAACCCAGATCAAGAGCCCAAATGAATTTTGCACGCTTGACTTTAAAACATCTCCGCATGAGCAAAAGGGATGAAAAACTTACTTTTACCTTCACAAATCCTACTGAGCATGCATGATCATGAGAAATATAAATCTTAGCATCAAGCAAAGGCAAAAACTAAAGAAGGTAACAGGAAGAAGCGAAACTAAATGGCAGCTTTTTTCAATTTTTTTTTCAATAAAACGTCTGTGAGTAGTCATTACGGAACAAAGTACATGAAAAGCATGTTAGGTGGTCTTGTTAATGCAGTATCTGGTATAATCTTTAGTGGTTAAGTGATAAAAGCAACTTACATGATATCTCGCAATTTGTACCAGAGAATCCGCTTGCACATGTGCAGAAGTAACTGTTGCCATTGTTAAATGTCGAGCATTGGCCACCGTTCTGGCATGGGTTACTTGAGCATACATTAGCTACCGATGGAAATGAGAAATGTTTGAGAATTCCTTGAGACTCTATTTTATCTTTGCATGATCTTTGTTTCTGTGTTATTTTCCAATTAAGTTTTAACATCCTCAAAAGGATCCTTCACAATGAGGTAATGCTTTTGATGTCAAAAATGTAAATTAAAGCTATTAAAGGACATCTTTTAAAATGAAATGAATACCAAAAAAGGTCGTAATTCTTTATTTTACGGTACTATGCATCTCTTTTCTTTCAATGCCGGAACACGATAATTGCCTGTTCGATACCTAGACATCGCCATTTTTCACATAGCGGTTCCTCGAATTACCAGCATTTAAACTGATATGAAACACATTGACTGATCAAATAGAATCTTTCTTTTAAATGTCTCTCTTACTTTTACATCTTTCCTGCTCTCTATTTGTTAGTGTTTCTTTGGTAGTATTTTAATATACTTTTAACACTTGTTGAATCCAATACTATATTGAGGCACGGTGACGAGCTTTTAATATTACATAACATGTATATACATTATAATGGCGTTAATAATTTTAAATGTGTAAAAATTGATTCTGTATTCTATGAGAATTTTCTCTTCAAATGTCATAAACATTTCTTTCTACTCGAGCGAGAGATCTATCAGTCAGTGTGCTGTTGTTTGACGAGAGCAGTAATTTCATTGTACACTTGGGATACGATATTCCAAGGCTTTAAAAATAAAAAATGAAGGACTGTCACAAACTAATGAGTTCGTCGCATATACACATCACAAGATATTACACAAAACTAAAGACAATTTTTATTGTAGTGCTTCTAATCGATTTTCAAACGACAAAAGAACGGTCAAAACGTAGAAATACACGTTCAAGCTCATGTATGCTATTAAAGACATTCGCATTGTATCGAAAAAATAAAGTTTGGTAATACAACTAAATGAATGTATTTGTTTTAGCCACCCTAATTGTCAATACAATATCTTATATAATCTTTAGTGATTAAGTGATAAAAGCAACTTACATGATATCTCGCAATTTGTACCAGAGAATCCGCTTCCACAGGTGCAGAAGTAACTGTTGCCATTGTTAAATGTTGTGCATTGGCCACCATTCTGGCATGGGTTACTTGAGCAAGCATCCACTGCCGCTGAAAATTGGAAAAGGTAGAGAAATAATTCCTGGAGGCTATCACTCGATCTTTTCATTTTCATGTTTAAGCAATAATAGCACATTTTTTTGAAGAGCGCCCCCAATTTTTCGAAAATTCTGAGATTTTTACACGGTTGCATTGGTAACTGACTGGTAAACTTTACTTGTGAATGGTTAAGCTCGAAAATGTCTGTGTTGCAAACGAAGGAATTTTGTAATTAGAATAATAAATATCGGAGAGCTCCGATAATAATTCATCGGCTGCTGGAAACGGCCTTCCAATGTGAAATAGTCGTGTACGTGTCTACGCTCATCCATTAGTTGTTTTATTGGTTCAGGCAAGAGGTCATTTTCTTGAGGTAGCACTATTTCATCATGGACGGACATAAACTTAGCATTTCAATCTCTGCCGTTAAGTACGATCTGGGATCCCAATTCTAATAACAAAATCGCTTATTTTATGATAAATACGCATTTTTGAGCATTCGCGTTCGCTGGTTTAGTCTCCTAGACAAGTACCAACATAACTGTGCAAAAATATCAAATTTTGTAATTTGGGGGCGCTCTTCAGAAATGTGCTGTTATTGCTTTAAGGATCCTTCAAAATGAGGTATGTTGTAGATGTCATTTAATGTATGTATTATAAGTCGTGCTATTTAAGGATAATTTGGAAAAACACTAGATATAGGTGTAGTTCTTTTTCAGTACTATATGTCATTTTTTGTTTCAATGCGATAACATGTGAATTTTCAAGTTTTGCAATTCAGAGAGGTCGCCCCCAATATGTTATTTCCCCATTTAGATATTTCGGTCGAAATCGGGATTTGTAAGCTTGACTATATTATTTTGGTGATTCATTCTTAAACCAGCTGGTTTTACCTAGTTCTTTACATAAATCTAGAGTTCTACACTCTTGCTGAATTTTAAAATAAATGCGTTTTGCGGGACTTCCCTATATGATAAAAAGGTCAACCTTTAATATTTTCTGTAATGCAACAAAGCGATATGTTTTGCTAAAAATATGATACAAAAAATGTTTTTCTAAATGATTTTGAAAATATTAATTTCTTTCGAAAAGTTTGGTAATTGTTTTATGCATTTAATATTGGAGGGGATACAAAACAAACAATTTATTTTGAACTGACAAGATTCTTATAACATTCAAAAGACTTGTGAAAACTATAGACTTTCTTTACGTCGAAGATTTTCCTACACAACTCAGAATCTATTTAACTTAAATTTGGCTAAAAGCATTCAAGATGTTGCTAAACCAAAGGACATCAACGGATAAGGAAAGAAGGACACCCTCTATAGTTTTAACGAGAACGGATGAATTCGAAACATTCCGCAGTATAAAGTGACATGCTCAAAGTTTACCTCTTGCTGGTTTTTAAAAAAATACCACTTTGCATAAATTCCCCAAAGTTGGCTTTTATGTGAAATTATAATACAGGCTTCAATGGGTAATTGAAATTTCCTTATTTGAGTGGCATTGTAGTTCTTGGGGGGGGGCTCATTTTCGCATGTTTGTTTTCTGGTGGTGGGCATGGAATTGCCAACAACAACCTCCACATTTCTATGAAATAAGGCAGTTCAGTAGCCTTGGATGGGCACATGTTAACAGCAGCCGACCATTTATGTTCATACCAAAAAAAACCAGGTTGCTCAATATACACTATTGAAATGAAAGCTATTGAACTGCGCCATGGGAATTTAGATTTTATTAGCTGATAATGCGAGTTTTCCTGTTCATGATAAAAAATAGTTTGTCTGCTTGTTGAGAAGACTGTTATATAATTCCTCAAAATCTTAGCAAAATCTTAGGTATTTGATTACTTTTGTAAAGGGCTGCCTCATATAGCCTCTTCCAAATATGAAGGACAAAGGGTATATCTAGGCATCACTTACAGGCTCAATAACAAAGGGCGGCTATTTAACATCTTCCTGTATTTTCCATTAAGTCCTAAATGGTCATTGAAATGGGAGCATGCTCTAAAGGTTCGTTCATACCTCGCTGCACTGTGCAGTGCAGTGCCGATATATCGATCACTTGCTGCAGCAACTCAACGTAACCTGCTGCAGCTGCAGTTAAAATAAATTTAACTCGGTTGCGGTACCGCAATGCAGTGTACTGGACAGAGACCATAATCGAGCACTGCAACTTGCCGAAACGCACGTTGCAGTGTAGTATGAACGAACCTTAAGCTTTGCTTTTTCCAGGTAGCAAGCCCCTGAAGTTTCTCATTTTTTTTGCAGTATGCATTTATTCTATCTATTCATTTATCTATTATTATATAGTATTGTCATTTTTATATCATTATTCATGTCACTGTATCATGTTTTTCCATTTGTTTAACATTTACACTGTTGTATGCATCAAATTAACACATAGTATTATATTTTATCATATATCTAATACCAATGTCATACCACATATCATATCATATACCGTGAAATCATACCATATCATACTATTTCATGTCTTATCCTGCCACATCGTATCATCATTCCATATAATATCGCATCCTACCATATACAATATCACGTAATACCATATTATTCTTCGATGCTACATTCAAAACCTATGAATTACAATATGTTAAGATAAGTTTGATGGGTCCCATTCTTTGCTAGTCCAAATAGATTCTTGTTTCTTTTTGGCAGTAGATTTTATATCATCCATCTTTCTGATTTCCATAATAAAATATGGAAAATTGAAGGGAACTTACCAGGATGTACGGTGAATCATACGGGCCTTATATATTGAAAAAGATGTCATAATAATTAACATAAATATATGTTCATATTTTCAATGATATACCGCCGCAAATAACCTTTTTCTCGTTTATAACTATAGCATTATCATTTGGGTTATTCGTGCCCAAAAACTGTTACTTTCATCAATGTTACAAAGAAGTGTTCGATCTTCCTACAATGGCAAATAACACACTTATCTGGAATTTATCAATTTCATCTGAAAAGATTTTCCGGGGGGGATTAGACATATAAGATCTTGTATTGGAACTGTCCAAGCTTGTTATTGAATCTATGCTTTATTTTGAAGAGAAGATATCATACCAGGAATGTGTTATATTATTTCCTACTCCAAAAGCTGTCACACTGAATTTTATTGGTCTTTCCACACAAAGAGCTTTGCTTGTTCAAGCAACTTGTAAAACGTTTAGATGGACTGCGAGTTCATGAAAAATATTTGTTGTTTCTAAATTTATAAAGTTAGGGTCTTTAGCCATTTTGATAGTAACTTTTTTAATTTCCTTCCATTCGATGGGAAGAGCGTCTGTGACTGTTGTAAATAAACATATTCATTGGACTTTAACAATGTTTGAACATTCTTCAAATTTATTATCTATTAATAATAATATCGCTGATGTAAATGATACCAGCTTTAATCCATTGTATTCATTAGGAAAATGCTTATTAAACTTGACATTTGAATTTCCCCCATAAGGACCTCGCTACAGGATTTTGTTAGAAATTGGCTGACCTGTGTTGAGTAGTAGGTACCACGATTCAACACATCAAGGTAGAATTGGGGGATTTTGTTAGATATTATTCTTCTAATATTTTGGTTAATTAAGTGTCAACAAAAATTAACTTGTATCCCAGTAATTTGCCAAGGTTTTCCATAAACCATTAGGCTTTTCATCAAACTTCCTTGAGATCCACTTTATTTTTAAAGCCCGACATTGAGATTCCAGGTCAAACATTCTTAAACCACCATACTCCATATATCCTATTATATTAGTACGTTTGACTTTTCTTTCTTTGAACTCCATAAAAATCCATGTAGCATTTTATTTGCATCTTTGATAACATATTCAGGAACATGCAGGCTTGTAGCGTTATATAACAGTTGAGAAATACCAAAAGATTTGATTATGTTATTTTTCCGAAGTAGGTTAGTTTACGTGACTTCCAACAGTTCAACACCGTTTTTAATCTACTTAACCTATTTGACCAATTCATGGTTTCAGCCGCTTTTGTGTCTCTGCCATAATATATGCCTACGCTTTTTGTCAGACCTTTTGTCCATTTAACATTTATATTTTCAGGGATTGCTTCTTTTCCCAACCAAATACCTTCTGTCTTATTTTTGTTGACATAAATTCCTGATACAACACTAAAATTATCAATGACTTTAAAAACATCATCAATGCATTGTGATTCACTAACAAAAATGGTAATATCGTCTGCCAACTGAGTTACCTTTATTTCTGATGTATCAATATATATACCATGTATAGTTTCTGAACTTTTGATATTCAACGAGAGTTTCTATAACAATAATAAATAACAAAGCTGATAAAGGGCACCCCTGAAGTTTCACATATTTTTCTCATTTTTTTCTTGATACAAGTGTATTTGGGGGATAATTCACATATAATAAAGTAGTTATAAAAAACTAAATCAAAATTGATGGTGAAATATAACTGTGCTGATTATAGAAGGCCTCCTTCTCTCCTTAAACCGGTAATGTCCTTTACAGTACTCTGGTGCCCTTGTCTGACCGTTCAGATGTGACACATTCTATAGCATGAAACCACCACTGATTGCGAAAGCCATCATCACTGCACATAACCAAATGTTGTTATTCCGTGCAACGCGGCGTTTGTTGAGACATTAAAGGTGTGTGTTCCGGTCGTCTTTGGGACACCCTGATTTACCCGGAAGTAGTATCGATTTTAATATCAGATGAAAGGCCTATTTTTCTCATTGTCGTCCTGAACTTTGAGCCCTCAAAACCATTTCATTCCCAAGATATAAACGCCCGCGTTTTAATGGTTAATCATCAATATTAGCACAGTATTGAATAAAGCTTTGCAATATGCATTATTGCTTCTACAATCAAGACCGCAAGTTTGCTTCCCACTGTACTTGATGGGGCGTATGTGCAAATGCCAGGCTCTCATATCAAGTAGAGAACACAATAACATAATTTGGAACAAGCACCTTTAAATACGCTCTTTCGTGTGACATGCTTGAAAGGTTTGGCAGGTTTTAGAAATTCACGAAAGTCTTTCATGTTGAGGCCTAAGCAGGTTAAGATGCCATACGCGAGGTGGGCGTTTGTACTTTGAATGTGGAATTATTTCGTGCACAGATCGATCAAAAAAGAAATTACACGTTTCGTGTACAAATAGGCGCATCGCGCATGGCATAAACCTCATAGCAAGGGTATTAAAATCAGATTCCTAACTTTCACATTGCGTCCTTATTATCAAAAGTGTGAAAGGTTTGGGAGGTAATATTACAAATGCTTGAAAACCTTTCAATAAGATACATACTTATCACATCCTGACACTTGTTGCCTGAGAAACCTCTTGGACAGGAACACTCAAAGCTGTTCGTAATTTGACTGCACTGGCCTCCATTCTGACAAGGAGCAGCGTTACATGGGTTTGGTGCATTTACTGAGTATAGAAACAATATTTTAGAAAAGGCATTACTATGCCTAACACACACATGCGTGCACGCACACACACACACACACACATTATATATATATATATATATATATATATATATATATATATATATACATACATATAAACCCACATATACATATACATACAAAAATGTATTTTGTAATTTACTATATTAGTTAATAGCAATTCTTAAAATTAAAACCATGCATATTACCTATATACACTGCCCCTTAATGCTCTGCTTTTAGCAATGACCTTGTCTTTCACATTTATTTCATGTTTTTCCATGGTTGCTGTATTTCCCTATAAAGTACGCTTATATTTCATTGAATAGATCATTCATTATCGACTTAACCTCTGATCTAGACTTCGTTTTATTTTACGTACGACTAGGGCTAATTATATGAATGGTCTATTCCTAATATTTGTAATTACTGACTTGTCTTAAATTATATGTTGTATTATTTGTCAAAATCGTTTAATTTGTTTGCTTAAATTGTTTGTACAATCATCTCCCTATATTTGAATTGTATTCTTTCAAATGCATTATTTTGTATTGACTACCTGAATGTATTGTAATTGAATTAATTTGATTGAATTTGTTGTGGAGAGCAGGAATGGGTGCTAGGGTGACGCGTACGTGACATCCTCAACTGTGGGGGAATAACACGTAACGCTTCCAAAAGTCAAAACGATTTTAATAGATGATTCTTACCCAGTGCTCCGATACGGAATTCACAAGTTGCTTCATTACCCGATCCATCGACAAATGTGTAAATAACATTTACGAAATTTACATCTGCTGTTTGTGATACTGAAAAGAACCCGGAAGTAGCAGTGGTACCGTATGGTGATCCACTAGCCAGGGATACCGTTCCTGAATCAATCATTGCGTGTGTCGTGTCCACATAATAAAACGAAAGAAAGTCTGGACTACAATTTTGCTACGATGTCCTTTGTGCAAACGTCAAAGTCCCGGTGGTGTTACATCTCCAACATCTGAACGCGAAAACAAAATATAGTTTTATATTAATATGTAATAGGTCTTTAGGTTTTTATGTTAAATGCTTCTTCTTCTGCATATATCATAACTTAAATCAGAACCACGCTATACCATTTGGTGGTCTGTGAAGGGGACAGCTGTGATTATGGGATCAATGTCCTGCTCTTCGCATCCACTCCAAGCCTGGACTTCTCGGCCAAACCTCCATCTGAGCGGATTCATCCAGTGTCCACACATAACCACGCCACTGGTCCTCCAAACATTGTTGCCCAGACCAAACATTTGGGACTGGTTTAAACGCTCATTCCACAAAATATTCCAATAAAGCTAATTTGATGCACACCTGTATTGTATTGTGTAGGTAATAAAAACTCTGTCCGTGAAGACACTAATTGTTTCACTATGAAGATTGAGGCAAACGCGAATAAACACCTTTTGAACATTTCAACGGTTCAATAGTATTTTTACAATGCCATTATTACAGAACGGCCGTCAGCCGTCCTTGTTCTGTTTTGGATGCGTTCTTTCTTCTTTCTTTGTTTCTGCTCTCTGCTTTTTCTTCTTCTTTTCTTTTCTCTTTCTTCTTTCTTTCTATCAACACTTCACTGCTTCTAGCTCAGTCATCATTGTTTGACGTCTTTTGACTAGACTTACATCAAATGACCGCTGACCCTCCATTAATGTCATATGACATTGACCCCTGTCTGAGCTTTGACCTGGCCACAGGCTTCAAAATTGTAATTTACTTGTCAAAATTATCTTCTTCTACAGGATTAACGGCCCGTAAATCACCAAACTAATGCAAGGAACCACTGACCCTTGCTTCATATAGGGTGTTCAGGATAAGGATCAAAGGTCTTAAGGGGGTCATTTCCCCGATTTGAAAGCAAATTGTGAAAACATATTTCAAAAATCGCTGTCCTTACAAATTACGTAACAGAGTGACGTCATTAGAGCACCGTATTGTACTTGCAGGGTCTCTGGGTTGTCCACAGTTTTCCAGGATAGGTCATTAAGGGTCACTTTCCGGTCAAAAACCCAAAAATATTCCAAATATTCAAAAATTTCTAATCTCAAAACTACAAAATATAAGTACTACTACAGATATGCATTCTGTTACCCTGTGTATCAATGTATTTTTATTTTGGAGGTCAAGGTCATTTAAGGTCTTTTCCGTTTAATGTAAATAATTTCAAGAAATTTTTTTTTTATCTCCTGAACTAAGCATATTAGAAATTTTTTTATTTTTGTATGAACATGCATTTTTGTTGTGTTCCTCAGGTTTTTTTTATACCGTAGCAAGGTCCCTTAATGGGTCCAAAAGGTCAATTTTCCCAAAATAAATTACATAGCCAACCTAGGAATTCCAATTTACTTTATTTAGTCGCCTACTATCAGCCAACTATATTACTGAGAATAGGACAAGAAATAGTTTCTTCAAAATCGTCAAAATTAAGAATGAAAGGTCAATTTTCAACATGTCAAATTCCTAGGAAAACTTTTTAGTCGGATAAGGACGCACCAACTTTTTTAAGGTAGGAATGTGCGGCCCAAACTGGGGGGCTTAGGAACGGCTTGGGAACTGATTTGGTCTCGGAAAGTAGAGCTAAGGAACTGGGAAATTATGAGGAAATTTGGCCGGCTTTTGTAACTGATGAAATTGGCCTCAATTCAGCTTCTGAGGCAAATATTTCCAATACGCTGAATTATGCTTCAACGGGACCCTTAAGGAGGCTGGAAGAGGTGTTTTCAAAGGGGTCTAAGGGCTGCACATACCCGTATCTCTTTCTTATGTCAAGTACCCCACCCCCCCCCCCCGGATTTTAGTACGTAGAATTATAACGGTTTATTTAGGACAGATAGTATCGATTCATTTTGAGGCATTCTATATTCATATTGGTAATTCTTACCAAATCTTGAGACAAACAAACATCAAAAATGCACTGTCGATATTGCCGAGCCTCGGTAAAGGTGTTTGTTTATGTCCTGTAGTCACACCAACAGGGAAAGAAGCTCCTGGAGAGTGTGTCTGTGTACGTGTAGGCGTCACACCAGAGTCATCAGTAGCCTGTGGATCAGTCCAAGTGGCCACACCACTTGTAGCTGATGTTTGAGTTCAACTTGCACAAGACTGGGAATCCCGTTATTGTTGGTGGCGTTGTATCTCCTCAGCAAGCTTATGGATTTTATTATAAAAGATAAATTTAATCTTAATAATAAATTGAAATATTAATGTACAACGACCTACCAAAATCGGTTGTTCACTAGTAATGCTCGGTGGAAAACGCCAACAATATAAATTATACAAATATTGTGCTGAGTGCCGAATCGATATTTTATTTTGAGCGTAAGACAGCATTTGAAGGGCGGTCATTAAAAATGAAGATAGTTAGTATAGGGTTGTTCGTTAGTTCAGGATCTTATTTCAATTATCAAATCCTTCATATTTAGCCCTAGAAGCAAAATTTGGAAAATTGTATTACATGTTTTCAACCATATATCGTCGTGTGAGTACAATAAAGTCGTAAATGTCATTTTGGTAACATTTTGGCATAATTTGATACATATTTCAAGTGACATGATAGTTATGATTTTTTTCCAGAGCTTTAAATCTAATTAAGCCTAATTTGGTGTAGTTACGGCTTTGATGAACTCAAATTGAATTTCTGTTGAATGTAGCAAAGTTGTAACTGGTAGATTTGATTTCATCGCATTCACCAGAAAAAAATAGTCATGTAGATAATCCGTTTTATTTTGCAAGGTAATGGTTTTAAGAATATGTGTAAATAAAAGATATCTCCCAAATATTTCAATGCAAAGTCTACTTTCATTTTTAACCAAATGTATTATAATTTTGTATTATAATATATTTCAAGTAAAAGTTAATATATTGCAAAGTTATTAGGCTAATTAGGCCTAATATGGTGTAGGACTTTGTTCCTTCACAATTAGGGTGCAGTTACGCCATCTCAATTACCCACAGAATGCACCTCAAAACCCACTTTGGAGAAAAAGGCGATTTTTTTGATTTGTACATTTTAACTCAGTTCATTTCTTGGTTGATGTTGCAGTGGTTTACGGTGTGGCTATATGTTGAAGTAAAATAATGTGTTTGGTTGGAATTCTGAAACATGATAAAAAAGTAGAAATAAACGTTCAAGCTCATGTATGCTATTAAAGATATTAACATTGCATCGGAAAAATAAAAAAGCTTGGTGTTATAACTAAATGAATATATTTGTTTTTGCCACCTTAATTGTAGACAATACCATATCAGGTATAACCTTTAGTGGTTAAATGACAAAAGCAACTTACATATCTCGCAATTTGTACCAGAGAATCCGCTTGCACATGTGCAGAAGTAACTGTTGCCATTGTTAAATGTTGTGCATTGGCCACCATTCTGGCATGGTGTTACTTGAGCAAAGAATCCATGCCGCTTGAAACTGGAAAAGTTAGAGAGAAATAAATTCCAGGAGGCTATCATTGATCAGTTTTCATGAAGGATCCTTTTGAGGATCCTTCAACCTGCGGTATGTTGTAGATTGTCATTAATCGGCTGAGCTGAAGCGGTATGGCGGCACCGCAAAGTTGTTCGGACGACGTGGCAGGGGGCGGGTCGATGCAAATTTATTCATGGCTATCTTTCCCGCGCTTTATCGAGACCCGCCAATATGTAATGTGCTTCATGCGGGCTAGCACACTTTTAGCGTAGTCATCATATTGTATCACACGGTTTATTCGGTTAATAAAATATTTTTCTTTACATCTTGTAGTATAGCTTTGTGTACCCCTTGACTTCTTGCGGAGTTTGTTTATTGTGGAGTTACTGCTATATCTGCGCCAAAGGAAAAGGCAAGCCGAGACAAGTGGAAGGGGGGAAAGAAAATCAAGGAAATTCAGGGTAGTGCAAGAGGGATATACGATAGATATTGGTGGTGCAAGTGACGATACCATTGCACAAGGGGCACAGTCAAGGTGAGTCATTAATGCCCAAACAAGGCCCACAACCGCTGCGCAGTGTTTGCGATAGGCTGGGCTTCATTTACCTCCGCTAACCAAGGCAAAAATACAGCGCGGTGGTTTGTCCGATCTCGGGTTCGCTCTTAAACACCACGGGAGGTTCCCCGCCAAGTATGAGTTTTTCCTTGGTTCAGGAGGGTCAAAAATTAGTAGTTGGCCAAAAATTGCTAATCCCCTAGCATCGAGACAATTGAGCAGTGGACTTGCAGCATTCCTGATTTACATGAGGCATTACTGAAGTTATATGCGTAGAGCGCTGAGTGCTCAAAGATCTGGACACGTACGTTCGGCGCGCAGCAATTTGGAGGTATTGTTTTAGTTGGCGGACATATGACATCCAATTTGTCTAAAACAGCAATGATCCTACACAGTCGTGGGCGGCTATCGTTAGCGAGCTAGCTCAGGGTTCTTTTAGCCCCACCAGCCGTTGGACAAAATGCATCACAGCGGGGGTGGTTAGTTAAGGGGTTTTCAGAGCCAAAATAATTCAAATAATTTTCGTTCCTCCACAGAAAGAGGTTCCCAGCAGCAATTTCGCGCTACAAACACCTCTATGCGCTCAGTATCCGGTCCCCAGGGAAGCAACCAATTTGGTATCTGTTGGGGCTACAATGCTGCAGGGCAATGCAAGAAACAATTCTGTACATTTCAGCACAGATGTGCTAAATGTCGCAAATTTGGGCACCCATCAATCCAATGTCAAATGTCAGGCGGTCCAAACAGGGAGAAAGGAAATATCACCTTGCCCCAGAAGTTGGTTGCAAGAGGTGGCACCAACGCCAATCAAAGTTGATCGTCTGGTCTATCATTTGAAAACATATCCAAACAAAGGGGATAGTGCGATTTTGGCTGATGGGTTTTCATTTGGTTTTCGTTGGGATTTACAGGTCCTAGGGTTACTAGGGAATCCCCATGTCTCAAGTCAGCTCGTGAGCAGCCGCAAATTGTCATAAATAAATTGATGAAAGAACGTAATTTAGGTCGTATTGCAGGGCCATTTCCATGCAAACCGCTTGCTAACCTTCAATGCAGTCCCTTGGGTTTAGTCCCCAAGAAACAACCTGGGGAGTACCGGCTCATCCATCATCTCTCATACCCATATGGTGGATCAATCAATTCTGGCATTGACGAAAATTTATCTAGGGTAAGGTATTCAAGTTTTGATGACGCGGTTTCAATGATTGCAAATATGTCTGGCCCAGTTTTTCTTGCAAAACTAGATATTAAATCGGCGTTCCGGCTTCTGCCAATACACCCCGGGCAATACACCCAAATGATTTTGACTTGTTGGGTTTTAAATTTCAGGGACAGTACTGGGTCGACAGGTGTCTCCCAATGGCTGTACCATTAGTTGCAGTCTCTTTGAGAAATTTAGTACTTTCCTAGAATATTCACTCCTCCGGAAATATGCATAAGTGTGTATCCTCTAGGGAGCACGCCAGTTTGATAATTTTGGTTTTATGTTTCTTTTACTTAATTTAAACAAATCAATTATGTAACCAATTCAGCAGTTTTCGGAGTTGACAGTTTTCAAGTAAGATTAAAATCTACAAAGAACTATGTTTCATTTGTTGGAACTATTTAAATGATGATCTAATCACGTGAAAGATAAACGGTGATTGGTAAGGATTCCAAGTTATTTGTATGCTGCATGCTGGCGATAAGCATTTTCGCTTGTGCCAGGTATCAAGTTTTGACGAAGATGTTTCAATATAAAATACAATGATATGTGAACAAACACGTGTGAGTGCAAATAAATACTACGTCAATTTGGCAAATCGTAATTGGTGTGTTCTTGTCTGTTTTCCTGTCCTGGTCATGTACGAACAATCGGGCTTAGCTTAGCCGTATGGCGGCTACAGCAAAAGTTGTTCGGACGGACGTGGCAAGGGGCGGGTCGAGCAAATTTATCATGGCTATCTTTCCCGCGCTTTATCGAGACCCGCCAATATCGTAATGTGCTTCCATGCGGGCTAGCACACTTTCGTCGTAGTCTCCTTTGTATCACACGGTTTCTTGGTTATTAAATATTTTCCCGCCCAACCCACCGCTCTCATTTAATTATAACGGTTTGTGTGTCTTTTTGTTTATTTCTTACAGTGTCGAGGATTATGCCTATTTCCAAAGCTAGGCTTTGGTGACAAGATTTCCCATTGGATGGTAAAGCATTATCGCTTGATCCTTTTGGTGACATGGTAACTTTTCCATATACATGGTGGACATGTGCTTTCTAATTTCGTTGGTGACAGGCAGGATTATTCCCAATATAGGGTTGACAGAATCCCACATGAGTTGGTGAAAGAATTTCCCACATAGTTGGTGACAGATTTCCCACATAGTTGGTGACAGAATTTCCCACATAGTTGGTGACAGAATTTCCCACATAGTTGGTGACAGAATTTCCCACATAGTTGGTGACAGAATTTCCCACATAGTTGGTGACATGATAATACTTCCCCATATTGGGTGCCACATTGGTGACATTGAAAAAATAATACATGCAGCGTGTAGTTAACACTTCAATAAGTTCCCAGACGGGTAATGTTTGCAAGTACGTTTTGGCCTTTGGTGTTTTTTCTATTCACTCCTCCGGAAATATGCATAAGTGTGTATCCTCTAGGGAGCACGCCAGTTTGATAATTTTGGTTTTATGTTTCTTTTACTTAATTTAAACAAATCAATTATGTAACCAATTCAGCAGTTTTCGGAGTTGACAGTTTTCAAGTAAGATTAAAATCTACAAAGAACTATGTTTCATTTGTTGGAACTATTTAAATGATGATCTAATCACGTGAAAGATAAACGGTGATTGGTAAGGATTCCAAGTTATTTGTATGCTGCATGCTGGCGATAAGCATTTTCGCTTGTGCCAGGTATCAAGTTTTGACGAAGAAGTTTTAATATAAAATACAATGATATGTGAACAAACACGTGTGAGTGCAAATAAATACTACGTCAGTATGGCAAATCGTAATTGGTGTGTTCTTGTCTGTTTTCCTGTCCTGGTCATGTACGAACAATGTCTGTATTATAAGTCGTGCTATTGAAGGATAATTTCGGATACAAGGAACACTAGCAATAGTTGTAGTTCTTTACCAGTACTATATGCCATTTATGTTTCAATGCGATAACATCTGAATTTTCGAGTTTTGCAATTCAGAGAGGTCGCCCCTAATATGATATTTCCCCATTTAGATATTTCGGTCGAAATAGGGATTTGTAAGCTTGACTATATTATTTTGGTGATTCATTCTAAAACAAACCGGTTTGTACCTAGTTCGTTACATAAATCTAGAGTTCTAGACTCATGCTGAATTAATAAATGCGTATTGCGGGACCTCTCTATACGATAAAAAGGTCAACCTTTTATATTTTCAGTAATGCAACAAAGCGATATGTTTTGCTAAAAATAAGATACAAATCATGTTTTTCCGAATGATTTTAAAAATATTAATTTCTTTTGAAAATGTTGGTAATTGTTTTATACGTTTAATATTGAAGGAGTTACAAAACCAACAATTTATTTTGAACTGACAAGAATCTTATACCATTCAAAAGACTTGTGAAAACTATAGACTTTCTTAAAGTCGAAGATTTTCCTACACAACTCAGAATCTATTTCACTTAAATTTGGCTAAAAGCATTCAAAATGTTGCTAAACCAAAGGACATCACCGGATTAGGAAAGAAGGACACCCTCTATAGTTTTCATGAGAACGGATGAATTTGAAACATTCGCAGTGTAAAGCGAGAGATATATGCTATCAGTCAGTGTGGTGTTGTTTGACTAGAGCAGTAATTTCATTGTACATTTTAATATTGGTATACGATATTCCTCGGCTTTAAAAATAAAAAATGAAGGACTGTCACAAACTGATGAGTTCGTCGCATATAAACATCACAAGATATTACACAAAACTAAAGACAATTTTTATTGTAGTGCTTCTAATCGTGTAGAAATACACGTTCAAGCTCATGTATGCTATTAAAGATATTCGCATTTTATCGGAAAAATAAAGGTTGGTGTACAACTAAATGAATGTATTTGTTTTAGCCACCCTAATTGTCAATGCAATATCTGGTCTAATCTTGAGTGGTTAAGTTACAAAAGCAACTTACATATCTCGCAATTTGCTACCAGAGAATCCGCTTGCACAGGTGGCAGAAGTAATGTTGCCTTGGTAAATGTTGTGCTTGGCACCATGCTGACATGGGTTACTTGAGCAAGCATCCACTGCCGCTGAAAATTGGAAAAGTTAGAGAATAATTCCTGGAGGCTATCCTTTGATCATTTTCAATGAAGATCCTTTTGAAGGATCCTTCAAAATGAGGTAATGTTGTAGGTCATTTAATGTCTGTATTTAAGTCGTGCTATTGAAAGCTAATTTCGCAAAAAGTACTAATACAAAGGAACACTAGAAATGAGTAGTTATTTATCAGTTACTATATGGCATTTTGTTTCATGCGATAACACGTGGATTTGTACGAGTTTTGCAATTCAGAGAGGTCGGCCCCTAATAGATATTTCCCCATTAGAATATTTCGGTCGAAATAGGGATTTGTAAGCTTGACTATATGATTTGGTAATTCATTCTTAAACAAACTGGTTTGTACCTAGTTCTTTACATAAATCTAGAGTCTGACTCTGCCTGAATGAATAATTGCGTTTTGGGTGGGACCTCTCTATTACGATAAAAAAGGGTCAAACCTTTAATTTAATTTTCTGTAATTGCAACAAAGCGTATGTTTTGCTAAAATACGATACAAATGTTTTTCCGAATGATTTTAAAAATTTTATTTCTTTTGAAAATTTTGGTAATTGTTTGTACGTTTAATATTGAAGGAGTTACAAAAACCAAAAATTTATTTTGAATGAAAAGATTCTAATAACATCAAAAGACTGGTTGAAAACTATAGCCTTTCTTAAAGTCGAAGATTTTCCTACACAACTCAGAATCTATTCACTTTAAATGCTAAAGCATTCAAAATGTTGCTAAACCAAAGGACATCACCGGATAAGGAAAGAAGGACGCCCTCTATACTTTTCATGAGAACGGATGAATTTGGAACACATTCGGCGTATAAAGCGAGAGTAATAAAGCGGTGTTGTTTGACGAGAGCAGTAATGTCTGTACATTTTAATATTGGTATACGATATTCCTCGGCTTTAAAAATAAAAAAAAGAAGGACTGTCAAAAACTGGTGAGTTCGTCGCATATAAACATCACAAGATATTACACAAAACTAAAGACAATTTTTATTGTAGTGCTTCTAATCGATTTTCAAACAACAAACGAAACAAGTCAAAACGTACAATACACGTTCAAGCTCATGTATGCTATTAAAAATATTCCCCCCCGCATTTTAAAAATTTTTTCGGGAAAAAAATAACGGTTTGTGGTACAAATAAATGATGTATTGTTTTAGCCACCCTAATTGTCAATACAATATTATGGTATACACTTAGTGGTTAAGTGACAAAAAGCAAACTTACATGGTATCTCGCAATTTGTACAGGGAATCCGCTTGCCACATGTGCAGAAGTAACGGTTGCCATGTTAAATGTTGTGCATTGGCCACCATTCTGAATGGGTTACTTGAGCAAGCATCCACTGCCGCTGAAAATTGGCAAAGTTGAGAAATATTCCAGGAGGGATTTATCATTTTCTGAAGGTTCCTTTTGAAGGATCCTTCAAAATGAGGTAATGTGGTAGATGTCATTTAATGTCTGTATTATAAGTCGTGATATTGAAGGATAATTCGGAAAAATACTTAAATATAAGGAACACTACAAATAGCGGTAGTTCTTTAACATACTATATGCCATTTTTTGTTTCAATGCGGGTAAAAGTGATTTTTCTCGTTTTGCAATTCGAGAGGTCGCCCATAATATGATATTCCCATTTAGCTATTTCGGTCGAAATCTAGTTTGTAAGCTTGACTATATCATATTGGTGGTGCAGTCCTTCTTAAACCAGCTGGTTTCCTAATTCTTTAATAAATCTAGATTTCTACACTCTTGCTGAATTTTAAAAATAAATGCCAAATTAAAAAAAACAAAAAAGATAAAAAAAGTCAACCTTTAATGTTTTCTGTAATGAAACAAAGCGATATGTTGTGTCAAAAAAGGAGACAATCATGTTTCGAATGATTTTGAAATAGTACTTGTTCCGAAAATTTGGGCAGTTTGGAATTTTCTTTGCATGACAGCTTTCCCAAGAGGATACTTTAAATATTGAAGAATTAGAGTTATAAAACTGCAGGATTTTTATAAAATTGAAAAAAACTTGGATAACTATTATATAGAAGCTCGAGAAACTGGCGAGCACCAGAACAAATAAAGACCAAAAATACACGGTCTCTCGAACCCGGATCTCTCGCTTTCTAGGCGTGAGAATTACCACAGGGCCACACAGAGGATGGGTTTATGTGGATAACAGTGAACGAGCGTAATGTATTTCAGTCTTTATTTTCAGAGTTTCAAGCGGCCGTAATTATATTTTATTTTTAGAAGGGATGGCCTATATGGCATGCTTCTAGCATAATCTATGCCCCCCGAAGCGAAAAATCAATTCAATGAAAAAACTTGTGAAAACTATAGACATTCTTAAAGGCGAAGATTTTCTTACACATCTCAGAATCTATTGCGCATGCAATTATCACTGCCATACGCAAATTTTGTTATTCCGCGCAACGCGCATTTGTATGCCATATTCTCGTGATGATATCTTTTAGTTGCTTTCTTATTATCAATTATACATGCTCTTTAGTATGACATGTTTGAAAGGTTTGGAAGGTTATATTAGCAATTCATGAAAGCCTTTGATGTTGAGGTCTTAACCCTCATCTTACCAAGCCTTTTTTGTAACACGGTTTACCGGGGGTAGGGTTGGTTACCACCACCCCTCGAGAATTTCGTTACAAGGACCAACATACTTAGTATGGCGTCACAATGACGTCATAAAGTCCTCGAGCCGGCAAAATTGGCATTTTCCACAAAAAATAGGCGAAAATCAAATTTTGCGCTAAAAAGGTAGGAATATCGGATTTTCATGCGGGTTTCAGCTCTAAATGATGGCAATTGACTTGTTTTACATGGAAAAAAAGAGACTTTTAGAACCATACTGTGCATAATATTTTCAAAAATGTACCATAAATATCCTTAGGTGGCAACCCCCCTCCTTACCCATCGACTTTGACGGCATACGCTAACCCCGTGAAGACGCTACCTTCACATTTCCCCCTAAAATGACCAGAAAGGATGAGAGAATGATTACATATAAGCTTTTACGAAAGCTTTTGGCATTTTAGTGCACCGGAGCAAAGTTCACTAGGGGAGTGGTAACCACCCCCCCCCCCTTTGGTAAGACGAGGGTTAACTCTAAGCAGATTAAGATGTCATAGTGAGGTGTGTACTTTAAATGTGGATTATTCTGTGCATAGATCGATCCAATAAAAGGAATTATACGATGCCATACCAAGGGTATTAACACTTTCATATTGCGTCCTTATTATCAAAAGTGTAAAAGGTTTGAAAGGTAATATTAGAAATGCTTAAAACCTTTTAATAAGATACGTACTGATTACATCCTGACACTTGTTGCCAGAGAAACCACTTGGACAGGAACACTCAAAACTGTTCGTAATTTGACTGCACTGGCCTCCATTTTGACAAGGAGCAGCGTTACATGGGTTTGGTGCATTTACTGAGAACAGAAACAATAAAAGAGAGGACATTACTATGCACAACACACATGCACGCACACGCACGCACGCACACACACACACACACACACACACACACACACACACATACATGGTAACAAAATGTTTATTTTGAAAACTGGTCGAAACTCTGAGTTTCACGGTATACCCTCATATATATACGATCCCTGGTATCAGATCTTCAGACGGATATATATATTATACACTTAATTCATGTTTTTCTTTTCACGGCTGCTATATTTTCCTATAGAATATGCTTATATTTCATTGTATAGATCATTCCTATGATTGGGATTTCATTATCGACTTCTGATCCAGACTTCGTTTTATTTTATGGCCGACGTTGACCAATCATAGATATGGTCTATTCCTAATATTTGTTATTACTGACTTGTCTTAAATTAATTATATGCTGCATTGTTTGTCAAAATCGTTAATTTGGTTGCTTAAATTGTTTGTACAATCATATCCATATATTTGAAATGTATTCTTTCAAATGCATTATATTTGTATTGAATACCATTTTGTTGCTGTATATTTCCTCAGTCATTAATTTGAATTAATTTGATTAAATTTGTGTGTGGAGAGCTTGAATGGGTGCTAGAGTGACCCGTGGGTGACATCCTCAACTGTGGGGGAAAGACAAAGCGATTTTAATAGAGGATTCTTACCCAGTGCTCCGATACGGAATTCACAAGTTGCTTCATTACCCGATCCATCGACAAATGTGTAAATAACATTTACGAAATCATCTGCTGTTTGTGCTACTGAAAAGAACCCGGAAGTAGCAGTAGTACCGTATGGTGATCCACTAGCCAGGGATACCGTTCCTGAATCATCAGTTGCAGTGGGTAGTGTCCACGTAATAGAAACGAAAGAAAGTGCTGGACTAGCATCTGCTACGATGTCATTTGGACAGAACGTCAGTGTCGGTGGTGTTACATCTCCAACATCTGAACGAGAAAACAAAGTAAATTTTCTAGTATGAAAGAAATAGGTCTTTTAGGTTTTTATATTAAATGCTTCTTTTTCTTCTTGCGTATGTCGGTGAACAAAAAAAAACAGACACGAGATAGCATTTGGTGGTCTGTGAAGGGGGCAGGCTGTGATGATGGGATCAGCAGCTGTCTGATCTTCTGCACCCCGGCCATTCGCAAGCTGGTCTTAAAGCGTCCGACACCACTACGCAAGCGATTCAGCTAAGTCCACGCATGACGCACGCCACTGGTCTCTCCAAACTTTGGTTGCCCAAACATTTGGTGACTGGTTTAAACACTCATCAACAAAATATTCCACAGTAAAGGCTAATTTGATGCACACTTGTAAACATTCCACATCTTATTGTGTAGGGAAGTAAAACTCTGCCCGCTAAGATATTATTGTTCAGTTTGAAGGTTGAGGCAATGGCGAATATATTTTGAAACATTTCAACCGCTGCAGGGTAGACTATTTTATAATTTTCCGTCAATGCCATTATCTTTTAAATATCTTATTACCGTGTTCATGATTAACCACCCGGTGAAACCATTTATACATGTATCAACATCACACAGCCACCTAGAAACTCCAATTTTCTTTATTAGTTGTAGGCCTACCTATCAATATATATATTGGTGAAAATAGACAAGAAATAGTTTTCTTCATTATCGTCACTGGGACCCTTCAGAACGCTAAGGTCCAATGGGGGTCTTAAGGGCCGCACATACCAGTATCTCTTCCTATAGGAAACTATTTCAGTACGTAGAATTTATAACGTGTCTTATTTAGGATAGTGAATATCGATAGTTTAACCATTCTAACGCATTCTATATTCATAATTGGTAATTTCTTACCAATTCTCGAGACAACAACATCAAAACTGCATGTGGCGGAATTGCCCGAGCCATCGGTAAAGGTGTATGTCACTGTAGTCACGCCAACAGGGAAAGAAGCTCCTGGAGAGTGTGTCTGTGTACGTGTAGGCGTCACACCAGAGTTATCAGTAGCCTGTGGCTCAGTCCACGTGGCCACACCACTTGTAGCTGATGTTGACACTTGAACTTGCACAGTACTTGGGCATCCCGTTATTGTTGGTGGCGTTGTATCTCCTCCGCCAGCTATGGATATTTTCATTATAAAAGATAAATTTAATCTTAATTAATAAATTGAAATATTAATGTACAACGACCTGACAATCGGTTCACTAGTAATGCTCTGTGGAAAACGCAATATACTTATAAAAATATTGTGCTGAGTGACGAATCGATATTTTATTTTTTGAGCGTAAGACAGCATTTTGAAGGGCGGTCATTTAAAAATGAAGATATTTAGTAAGGGTTGTTCGTTCAGTTCAGTATCTTATTTCAATTATCAAATCCTTCATATTTAGCCCTAGAAGCAAAATTTGGAAAATTGTATTACATGTTTTCAACCATATATCGTCGTGTGAGTACAATAAAGTCGTAAATGTCATTTTGGTAACATTTTGGCATAATTTGATACATATTTCAAGTGACATGATAGTTATGATTTTTTTCCAGAGCTTTAAATCTAATTAAGCCTAATTTGGTGTAGTTACGGCTTTGATGAACTCAAATTGAATTTCTGTTGAATGTAGCAAAGTTGTAACTGGTAGATTTGATTTCATCGCATTCACCAGAAAAAAATAGTCATGTAGATAATCCGTTTTATTTTGCAAGGTAATGGTTTTAAGAATATGTGTAAATAAAAGATATCTCCCAAATATTTCAATGCAAAGTCTACTTTCATTTTTAACCAAATGTATTATAATTTTGTATTATAATATATTTCAAGTAAAAGTTAATATATTGCAAAGTTATTAGGCTAATTAGGCCTAATATGGTGTAGGACTTTGTTCCTTCACAATTAGGGTGCAGTTACGCCATCTCAATTACCCACAGAATGCACCTCAAAACCCCACTTTGGAGAAAAAGGCGATTTTTCTGATATGTACATTTTAACTCAGTTCATTTCTTGGTTGATGTTGCAGTGGTTTACGGTGTGGCTATATGTTGAAGTAAAATAATGTGTTTGGTTGGAATTCTGAAACATGATGAAAAAGGTAGAAATAAACGTTCAAGCTCATGTATGCTATTAAAGATATTCACATTGCATCGGAAAAATAAAAAAAGCTTGGTGTTATAACTAAATGAATATATTTGTTTTTGCCACCTTAATTGTAGACAATACCATATCAGGTATAACCTTTAGTGGTTAAATGACAAAAGCAACTTACATGGTATCTCGCAATTTGTACCAGAGAATCCGCTTGCACATGTGCAGAAGTAACTGTTGCCATTGTTAAATGTTGTACATTGGCCACCATTCTGGCATGGGTTACTTGAGCAAGCATCCACTGCCGCTGAAAATTGGAAAAGTTAGAGAAATAATTCCAGGAGGCTATCATTTGATCATTTTCTTGAAGGATCCTTCAAAATGAGGTATGTTGTTGATGCCATTTAATGTCTGTATTATAAGTCGTGCTATTGAAGGATAATTTCGGAAAAATACTAATACAAGGAACACTAGCAATAGTTGTAGTTCTTTATCAGTACTATATGCCATTTTTGTTTCAATGCGATAACATGTGAATTTTCGAGTTTTGCAATTCATAGAGGTCGCCCCTAATATGATATTTCCCCATTTAGATATTTCGGTCGAAATCGGGATTTGTAAGCTTGACTATATTATTTTGGTGATTCATTCTTAAACAAACTGGTTTGTACCTAGTTCTTTACATAAATCTAGAGTTCTAGACTCATGCTAATAAATGCGTTTTGTGGGACCTCTCTATACGATAAAAAGGTCAACCTTTAATATTTTCTGTAATGCAACAAAGTGATATGTTTTGCTAAAAAATAGGATACAAATCATGTTTTTCAGAATGATTTTAAAAATATTAATTTCTTTCGAAAATTTTGGTAATTCTTTTATACGTTTAATATTGAAGGAGTTACAAAACCAAAATTTTATTTTGAACTGACAAGATTCTTATAACATTCAAAAGACTTGTGAAAACTATAGCCTTTCTTAAAGTCGAAGATTTTCCTACACAACTCAGAATCTATTTCACTTAAATTTGGCTAAAAGCATTCACAATGTTGCTAAACCAAAGGACATCACCGGATAAGGAAAGAAGGGCGCCCTCTATAGTTTTCATGAGAACGGATGAATCTGAAACATTCGCAGTATAAAGCGAGAGATCTTTGCTATCAGTCAGTGTGGTGTTATTTGACGAGGTGGTGTTATTTGACGAGAGCAGTAATTTCATTGTACATTTAAATCTTGGGATACGATATTCCTCGGCTTTAAAAATAAAAATGAAGGACTGTCACAAACTGATGAGTTCGTCGCATATACACATCACAAGATATTACACAAAACTAAACTCAATTTTATTGTAGTGCTTCTAATCGATTTTCAAACCACAAAAGAACAGTCAAAACGTAGAAATACGCGTTCAAGCTCATGTATGCTATTAAAGATATTCGCATTGTATCGGAAAAATAAAGGTTGGTGTTACAACTAAATGAATGTATTTGTTTTAGCCCCCCTAATTGCCAATACAATATCTGATATAATCTTTAGTGGTTAAATGACAAAAGCAACTTACATGGTATCTCGCAATTTGTACCAGAGAATCCGCTAGCACATGTGCAGAAGTAACTGTTGCCATTGTTAAATGTTGTACATTGGCCACCATTCTGGCATGGGTTACTTGAGCAAGCATCCACTGCCGCTGCAAATTGGAAAAGTTAGAGAAATAATTCCAGGAGGATTTGATCATTTTCATGAAGGATCCTTTTGAAGGATCCTTCACAATGAGGTATGTTGTAGATGTCATTTAATGTCTGTATTATAAGTCGTGCTATTGAAGGATAATTTCGGAAAAATACTAATACAAGGAACACTAGAAATAGTTGTAGTTCTTTAACAGTACTATATGCCATTTTTGTTTCAATGCGATAACGTGTGAATTTTGAATTTGCAATTCAGAGAGGTCGCCCCTAATATGATATTTCCCCATTTAGATATTTCGGTCGAAATCGGGATTTGTAAGCTTGACTATATTATTTTGGTGATTCATTCTTAAACAAACTGGTTTGTATCTAGTTCTTTACATAAATCTAGAGTTCTAGACTCATGCTGAAACTAATAAATGGTTTTGCGGGACCTCTCTATACGATAAAAAGGCCCAAACGTTAATATTTCTGTAATGTAACAAAGCGATATTTGGGCTAAAAAACATAGATGCAACAATCAGTTTTTCGAAGATTTAAAAAATAGAATTCTGTCGCAAATTTTGGTATTGTTTTTAAACGTTAATATTGAAGGAGTTACAAAACCAAAAATTTATTGTGAACTGACAAGATTCTTATAACATCAAAAGACTTGTGAAAACTATTAGAATTCTTAAAGTCGAATAGATTTTCCACACAACTCTCAGAACCTATTTCACTTAAAATATGGCTTAATATAAAAGCATTCAACATATTGCTAAACCACAGGACATCCACAGGATTAAGGAAAGAAGGACCGCCCTCTATGGTTTTCAGGAGAAAGATTGAATTTGACAACATTCGCAGAGTATAAAGCGAGATATCTATGCTATCAGTCAGTGTGGTGTTATTTTGCCGAGAGCAGTAATTTCATTGTTACATTTTAATTTGGGATACTTGAATCCTAGGCTTTAAAAATAACAAATGAAGGACTGTCACAAACTGATTGAGTTCGTCGCATATACACATCACAAGATATTACACAAAACTAAAGACAATTTTTATTGTAGTGCTTCTAATCGCTTTTCAAACCACAAAACAACAGTCAAACGTAGAATAAACGTTCAAGCTCATGTATGCTATAGATATTCGCATTGTATCGGAAAATAAAGGTTGGTGTTACAACTAAATGAAGGTATTTGTTTTAGCAACCCTAATTGTCAATACAATATCTGGTATAATCTTTAGTGGTTAAGTGACAAAAGCAACTTACATGGTATCTCGCAATTTGTACCAGAGAATCCGTTTGCACATGTGCAGAAGTAACTGTTGCCATTGTTAAATGTTGTGCATTGGCCACCATTCTGACATGGGTTACTTGAGCAAGCATCCACTGCCGCTGAAAATTGGAAAAGTTAGAGAAATAATTCCAGGAGGCTATCATTTGATCTTTTATTTTCATGTTTGTGTGATATTTTTCCACGTTAAGGATCCTTCAAAATGAGGTAATGTTGTAGATGTCATTTAATATCTGTATTATAAGACGTGCTATTAAAGGATACTTTTGAAAAGCTGCTAATGCAAGGAACACTAGAAATAGTTGTAGTTATTTAATTTATCAGTACTAAAAAACATTTTTGTTTCAATGCGATATCATGTGAATTTTCAAGTTTGCAATTTAGAAAGGCCGACCCGTATGTTATTTTTCCATTTAGAAATTTTGGTCGAAATCTGGATTTGTAAGCTTGACTATATTATATTAGTGGTTCAGTCATTCTTAAACCAAGCTGGGTTTTACCTACTTCTTTAATAAATCTAGTTCTACACTCTTGCTGAATTTTAAAATAAATGCGTTTTGCGGGAACTCTCTTGATGATAAAAAAGTCAACCTTTAATGTTTTCTGTCATGAAACAAAGCGATATGTTGTGCCAAAAATAGGAGACAAAACATGTTTTTTCCGAATGATTTTGAAAATAGTAATTTGTTTCGAAAATGTTGGTCATTGTTTTGGAATTTTCTTGCATTGACAGCTTTCCCAAGAGGATACTTTAAATATTGAAGGAATTAGAGTTATAAAACTGGCAGGATTTTTATAACATTAAAAAAACTTGTGAAAACTATAGACTTTCTTAAAGTCGAAGATTTTCTTACACATCTCAGAATCTATTGCGCATGCAATTATCACTGCACATACGCAAATTTTGTTATTCCGCGCAACGCGGCATTTGTATGCCATATTCTCGTGATGAATATTCTTTTAGTTGCTTTCTTATTATCAATTATTCATGCTCTAATTAGTAAGACATGTTTGAAAGGTTTGGAAGGTTATATTAGAAATTCATGAAAGCCTTTCATGTTGAGGTCTTAACCCTCGTCTTACCAAGCCTTTTTGTAACACGGTTTACCGGGGGTAGGGTTGGTTACTACCACCCCTCGAGAATTTCGTTACAAGTACCAATATACCCAGTATGGCGTCACAATGGCGTCATAAAGTCCTCGAGCCGGCATTGGCATTTTCCACAAAAAATAGGCGAAAATCAAATTTTGCGCTAAAAAGGTAGGAATATCGGATTTTCATGCGCGTTTCAGCTCTAAATGATGGCAATTGACTTGTCTTACATGAAAAAAAGACTTTTAGAACCATAATGTGCATAATATTTTCAAAAATGTACCATAAATATCCTTAGGTGGCAACCCCCCTCCTTACCCGTCGACTTTGACGGCATACCCTAACCCCGTGAAGGCGTTACCGTCACATTTCCCCCTAAAATGACCAGAAAGGATGAGAGAATGATTACATATAAGTTTTTTTACGAAAGCTTTTGGCATTTTAGTGCACCGGAGCAAAGTTCATTAGGGGAGTGGTAACCACCTCCCCCCCCCCTTTGGTAAGACGAGGGTTACCTCTAAGCAGGTTAAGATGTCATACGTGAGGTGTGTGCTTGTACTTTGAATGTGGATTATTTTGTGCATAGATCGATCCAAAAAAAGAATTACACGTTTCGTGTACAAATAGGTGAATCACGTATGCCATGTAAACCTTAACCACTTTATCTAGCCATGCCATACCAAGGGTATTAACACTTTCATATTGCGTCCGTATTATCAAAAGTGTAAAAGGTTTGAAAGGTAATATTAGAAATGCTTGAAAACCTTTCAATAAGATACATACTTATCACATCCTGACACTTGTTGCCTGAGAAACCACTTGGGCAGGAACACTCAAAACTGTTCGTGATTTGACTGCACTGGCCTCCATTTTGACAAGGAGCAGCGTTACATGGGTTTGGTGCATTTACTGAGAACAGAAACAATAAAAGAGAGGACATTACTCTGCACAACACACATGCACGCACGCACACCAGGCACGCACCCCCCCCCCCCACACACACACACAGACATACATGGTAACAAAATGTTTATTTTGAAAACTTTCCAAATGATCGGACTTTAGACCAATACTGGTCGAAACTCTGAGTTTCACGGTATACCCTCATATATATACGATCACTGGGTATCCGATCTTCAGACGGATATATATATTATACATTTAATTCATGTTTTTCTTTTCACGGCTGCTATATTTTCCTATAGAGTATGCTTATATTTCATTGTATAGATCATTCCTATGATTGGGATTTCATTATCGACTTCTGATCCAGACGTTTTATTTTATGGCCGACGTTGACCAATCATAGATATGTCTATTCCTAATATTTGTTATTTCTGATTTATCTTAAATTAATTATATGTTGCATTGTTTGTCAAAATCGTTAATTTGGTTGCTTAAATTGTTTGTACAATCATATCCATATATTTGAATTGTATTCTTTCAAATGCATTATTTTGTATTGAATACCATTTTGTTGCTGTATATTTCATCAGTCATTAATATGAATTAATTTGATTGAATTTGTGTGTGGAGAGTTTGAATGGGTGCTAGAGTGACCCGTGGGTGACATCCTCAACTGTGGGGGAATAAGACTTAACTCTTATAAAAGACAAAGCGATTTTAAAAGCGACTTACCCAGTGCTCCGATACGGAATTCACAAGTTGCTTCATTACCCGATCCATCGACAAATGTGTAAATAACATTTACGAAATCATCTGCTGTTTGTGCTACTGAAAAGAACCCGGAAGTAGCAGTGGTACCGTATGGTGATCCACTAGCCAGGGATACCGTTCCTGAATCATCAGTTGCAGTGGGTAGTGTCCACGTAATAGAAACGAAAGAAAGTGCTGGACTAGCATCTGCTACGATGTCATTTGGACAGAACGTCAGTGTCGGTGGTGTTACATCTCCAACATCTGAACGAGAACACAAAATACATTTTCTAGTATGAAAGAAATAGCTCTTTTAGGTTTTTATATTAAATGCTTCTTCTTCTTCTTGCGTATGTCGGTGAACAAAAAAAAAGCAGACACGAGATAGCATTTGGTGGTCTGTGAAGGGGGCAGGCTGTGATGATGGCATCAGCAGCTGTCTGATCTTCTGCATCCCGGCCATTCGCAAGCTGGTCTTAAAGCGTCCGGCACCACTACGCAAGCGATTCAGCTAAGTCCACGCATGACGCACGCCACTGGTCTCTCCAAACCTTGGTTGCCCAAACATTTAGTGACTGGTTTAAACACTCATCAACAAAATATTCCACAGTAAAGGCTAATTTGATGCACACTTGTATACATTCCACATCTTATTGTGTAGGCAAGTAAAACTCTGCCCGCTAAGACATTATTGTTCAGTTTGAAGGTTGAGGCAATGGCGAATATATTTTGAAACATTTCAACCGCTTCAGGGTAGAATATTTTATAATTTTCCGTCAATGCCATTATCTTTTAAATATCTTATTACCGTGTTCATGATTAACCCTCCCGGTGAAACCATTTATACATGTATCAACATCACACAGCCAACCAAGAAACTCCCATTTTCTTTATTAGTTGTAGGCCTACCTATCAATATATATATTGGTGAAAATAGACAAGAAATAGTTTTCTTCATTATCGTTCAACTTCAGAACGCTAGGTCCGATTTTCAACATTTAAATTTTCCTAGGAAACTATTTTATTTAAGTACGTAGAATTTATAGCGTGTCTTATTTTAGGATAGTGAATATCGATAGTTTCACCATTTTAACGCATTCTATGTAGGTAAGATATTTATTATCAACATTTCATACCAATTCTCGAGACAACAACATCAAAAATGCATCTGGCGATATTGCCCGAGCCATCGGTGAAGGTGTATGTCACTGTAGTCACACCAACAGGGAAAGAAGCTCCTGGAGAGTGTGTCTGTGTACGTGTAGGCGTCACACCAGAGTCATCAGTAGCCTGTGGCTCAGTCCACGTGGCCACACCATGGGCTGATGGACTCTTGAACTGCACAGTACTTGGACATCCCGTAGGTGGGTGGCGTTGTATCTCCTACGCGCTATGAATATTCATTATGTGAGATTATGGAGCGTGATTAATCTTATTAAAATCACAAATAGAAATTGAAGCATTAAAGCAATATGTTATTAAAAAAAGGAAGATAGTGAATATAGTTGGGTGAGGCCTAATGAATTACGTGTACTGCGTGGTAATGGTTTACCATTATTCGAATGCAGTTCAGTGTGGTAATACTGTTGCATTAATAGGATAGGTGTGTATTTGCATCAATCCACGCCAGGGAGGAAGGAATGGTGCCGCAATATATCTCGAATCATGGACGTGTTCGGATCTATAGCGCTTTCAGTGAAAACAAATACTTATACACACTTCTTAAATATCTTTTCTTTCGTGTAATTTGAAGATTTCGACAGTCGGAGCAAACTTAAAATTTTCGACATTCATTACCAAGTACTTTTATATTTCTTCTTCGACGCAGATCAATATCTGAATTATGGACTAAAATATGCACATTTTGGACTCCTGTGCTAAAAGCCATTGTTTATTTTGTTAAGGCTAGTGCTTTTTTTTTTTTTACATCTTTTTTATAAGAATCGTTCCATCATTTCTTAGAGTAGAGAAAGAAGAAAGCATTATCAATGAAAGATATAGTAAACGCAATATTACATTTTCTTATTTTGTTGACTGCCTCAATTGGAAAAACCGGATTTAGATGCAACACATTATACAGTATTTTAGAACTTCATTTAAATTATTGTTGTTTCCATGTTTCTTTCCATAGCCAGGTCGACTTAGGAAGTTCAGTGAACCCACAATCTATGAAATGAAAATTCTGGTTTTGTTACAAAACACGTAGTCAATCTAGTTTCTCACTGTTATTGCCCTTCAAGTTACAAATGAGCCAAGATTAAAGTTCTCCCATAGGTGAGTTCAGTGCACAGCAAACATCGAAAGCCATTTTGTTAAATAAGAAATACCACAATCTCAGAGTAAACGTTGAAAGAACATGTTGCAGTATTCCGGGATATAAGGAAAGTCTTATATGATTAGAAATTGGTTGAGAACAATAAACTCAGAACTCGGCGGAAATTGCAGAAATAAATGGGATAACGCCCTTTACGTTTGGATTAATTTCGATTAAATTTCTTATGGATATCCCAACAAAAATAAAGGCCAATGAACCATCTTCAATCTTGAATAATTTCTGAAAGATGACATACAAGAACTATTTGTCAATCTTATTAAACTACTCATTAAAGATGCACGCCTCAACTATATTAACTCACTGTTTCCTTTCAATGGCCGCCCCACTATAATTATGCAGGTAAGTAAAGGTACACAAATAGCAAAGAAAATATGTATTGACCTATTGGTTATATACAACGCCGAAAAGGTACACAGAAGCCACTGTTGCCAGATCCATCCGTGAAGGTGTACGTTACTTGAATTACTTGGCCACGTGGGGAAAAGTAAAACCGGGGGTATGGGTTTGTGTTTGTGGTGGCTGGACACCTGAGTTGTCTGTAGCTTGTATAGGATTCGTGAAGGATCGCCACTTGTAGATTGTTGCTGATAATCAAAAGTTACGCCTAGCTGGTGGACCATATTAGTTATACGGTGATACCATATCAACGCCTTATAAAATCTATATATACAAGATTTATTAAGATGGGAAAAATTCCCCTTACTGATATTTCCGCTGTCAAGTCCCTTTCTCTTCCTGTCTAAATTCCCGATGACCGGGACTGAGCGAAAGATCTCGCAAGTCTCTTCCTAGACATACAAACGTTCATGTAAAAACCTGCTGACTTATGTGAATATAACGCAATGAAATATTAATGATATACAATTGTAAATGTGCGTCAATATATTATTGTAGTTTGGTTATGCAAAATTGAAAAATCGGAAAACCAAAACAATAAAATGCAACGCTGTTGGTATTCTTTATGGTGATTTGAATTAATTCGGTGGAAGTTATATTTCAAGGATAAGGGGGACATTTTAAAAGTGCGAAATTACCATACATAAAAAACCAGCGTAAAGCTACCATCATCTTTTCTTTAGGATGTTGTAAACAAACAACGTCCTCGGGTTGTTTGTCAAGGTCCCATTCTCCGATACAGTGTTCAAAAAAGTCGTTTTAGTGTCGCCAACAGTCATGCACGTTTAAAGCTTGTGTTTGGCCTTTAAGAATGAATGTTTATGAATATAACTTATACTTAGGAGTTATGTTTTCAACTGATCCGGACTAATGTGTAAACGGCTGAGAAAGAAAGTATGCAAGCAATAAGGATTACAAGATGCAAATTCTTGCTTGTCGCAATGTCGCCAAGCCCAAATCCGTCTTTAAAATGTGTCCTGCTCGTTACACAAGGAGAGCATATCACGATTGCATGCATTTTCTCAGGGCTTCTATTATGCACTAATTGTTAAGTTTAAAACTGATAATATTGGATTATTAAGGTTTCGCAAGAGGTCTCTGAGAGCATGTCGCCATATTTACAGACAGATACGTTTACATAATTCGAATGGATAACAAAATTGCTAAAATTAACTGAATACCTATGTTTCCAATATGTGATAAATCGGAAAGAATGTCCATGTATTATACATGTTTTGCATAAAAATCTGGTTTCACAGTAACATTTCCCGCCCTAGTAATGAAGAAATCCGCTTGTTCGTTCATACCGCCGACAATACTTACCGCTCCTCAAAACCGTCCGCTCCTGCCTACGCTCTTGCAATTCGGCGTGATACATAAAGTCGAACACTACACAATGCTTTAGTATGAAGGTAATACCTTGATCACGTATAGACTAAGTCGGTCAAGCACGTACTTTCACAAGAAACAGCACGGACTAAGAAAAAGGCCCGACAGATACGTTACGACAGATACGTTATTAATGTTAAAACGTTAGGCAATATACTAAAAATCGGATATATTTTTAAGATCACCCATGCAATGTTTCGGGTTCTGAGAAAGAAAGGTTACGATTTTCAGTGATTTCAGGGAATCCTTAAGTTGATATTCGTTCTTTTGGGACCAAACTTGAACACTTTAACGGAGAATGGCCCCGAAGTTGATTTTTTGCATTATTGCATTGGAAAATTGTTGCTGTGAAGTAATATGCAAGCGGTAAAGCTGGAACATCTCTGTTTAAATATAGGCGATTTATGTGCTGAAATGTCGGGATCCCAGCATGTCGAAATACAACATGACCGTAAAGTGCTTAACAAGGTTAATGTCCGTTTTCGCGAAGAAAGAACGGCAATATTACTTGTTGATATGATGTAACAAAAGCAACACACTTACTGTGTCATTAACCGCGTTTTCTAACAAATAGCCTGCATGCGCTTGGTTAACCAAATCAACATTAGCATTTATAAGATGAAATGAATAAGTTTCAAACAATATAAAATGAAAAAAATTATGAAGATAAAGAGCAAGTCAAAGTCAATACAGTATGTGTTATTAAAAAATAGCATAAACGTTAATGAAACCTATTTGAGTGTCTTTGAGTTCACGTTGTTGCTATTGAAAATGTGAAACCGTTACCCGTTGTCATGATTTTTGAAGGTATCACTTTAATAATCTTAAAAATGGAGTTCACGTGCCAAATTATGGTGTCAATAATGGACATGTAAACACCTTTACGCTCCATAGCATTGTAATTGGTATACAATAGGACGCATTCAGAGGCTTGGCTCATATCGATTTTTTTTGCCCAAAAATAGATTTCGTTTTCACCAAGGGTTCAAATTTTGGTAAAAAAGTCCACTTTTGCAAAGGAGGTAAATTTGGGGGAAGTCCCCTTTTGAAAAAAAGTCGCCCCTAAAATAATCCTGTTTATGGGCCCGGTTGTTAGGTTAACAAAGTTACTCATCCAGGTCTCCAACATGTTAGATACGTTGGATTAATGATTGCACTTTTTAAAGTTTTTATAGAAGATTTGCCTACGAATTTTGCCATGCAAACCGGCATGGAATATGGACAAACTAAATCATGTGAAATCTCATGCACAAAAGTACAGTACTGCCAAAAACAACATAGCAACTGACAAGGTAAGGTAACTATAACATTTTCTACTTCCACAGATTTTGATTCAAGTTGTGACAATATTAATCTGTGTTACAGCATCAGTTAGTTAATAAATGATGTATGTTGGTGGCATTTGATCCAGTGGCTTTCTTAGGCTGGGGTAAAGAGGAAAATGCAAAAAATTGACCAAATTTTAAAAAGTATTGTGCCATTTTGCAAAATCATACAAAATTTTGTAAAATCGCACAAGATTTTATAAGGAACGTAAAAATATCAGTTATTCTGCTAAATCACAAAATTCAATCAAACAGCAAATAACATTTGTAAACCGCCAATTGATTTTTTAAATTGAACAGAATTAGGTTAAATAGCACAAGATTTTGTTAAATCCACATGATCTTTTAAATCGCATAAGATTTTGTTAAATCGAACACAAAATTGTTACATGCACACAGTTCAATAAATCGCACAAAACTTATACATCACAATCGATACGAATTTGTAAATTGCACTGGATTTCTTAAAAATCACATAGGGTTTTATTAAGTCTTGAGAAATTATAAAAAAAAAAAATCTGGGAGGAATTTGGAGAATTGAATGACATTCACAAGATCATCTCAAAATCGCATAAAATTTCAAGAATCACGGTTAATTTTCTTCAATACATGTATCTTAAGATTTTCATAGACTGATTGCGATTTACCACTTTCACCAGTGACATGGGCCGTTTTAAGTGCCGAGGTATTTGACAAGTTCTAAAATCACTTACATAGATACCATTATCTCAAAAACATATTGTTGCCCAGAAACGTATGTTTTGGACTAAATTGGCCCAATTTGACGTGTCAAAAACATAATACCTAAAAACTGAAATGCCACTGGGATTTCAATATTTCAGCTTACATTTTAGAGTATAAAAACATGGTTGTTTTGAATGTGTAGCTAAAGTAACTATTATTCAGCTTTTAGAAACCTCAATTTGAGGGAACAACGTATATTTTCATTCAATTATCGCATTATACTTACGGTATATTTTTGTAAATTTAGAAGTTTATTGTGAACTTCTGGGACAAAACATAGTTCTGAAACCTTTTACATAGATGGGGCATGTTAAGAGATGTTTGTCAAAACTATCAAGATCTCAAAAATCATTTTTTTTAAACCAAAAAAATGTATGATTTTTGACTAAAGGACCACAAATCACCTTTTGCTCATATTGGCAGTCGGCCAACACATAATACTTAATCTGAATGCCAATGGTAGCTCAGTATTTTTAGCCTCAATTTAGAGATATAAAACACAAACGTTTTGAATGATGCTAACTAAAAGTTCAACTATTTTCAGGTTTTTTAGAACATGGAATTTGAGAAAACACGTATATTTTTCACCCAATTACCGCCTATACTTACTGTATATTTTACAAACTTAGAAGCTTATTGTGAGCTTCTGGGATGCAAAAGATGTTTTGAACCTATTTACATCGATGGGGCATGTAATATAGAGGTCAAAAAACCAAGATATCAAAAATCATTTTTGCCCAAAAATGTATGTTTTTGCTAAAAGCCCCAAAAACCACTTCGGCCAACTTGGCATTTCACTTCAGCCTAATATGAAAGTAGACATAAAAAGCTACCATGTGTTTTTGGCTGTTTTAGAATGACCCAAAAACCACCTTCGACCAACATTGGCAGTTCCACATCATACCAATGAATGCCAATGATATCTTAATATATTTTCAGCTAATTGGAGAATATAAAATAGGCATGTTTGAACTGTTAGCTGAAAGTGGAACTATTTTTCAGGTTTTAAAACATGAATTTGGAAAAAAACGCATATATTCACCCAATTTCGCCTTATACTTACTGTATAGTTTACAAACTTTAGAAGCGTATTGTGAGCTTCTGGGACGCAATATATGTTCGAAACCTATTTACATAGATGGGGCATGTAATATAGATGTCAAAAATACCAATATCTCAAAAATCATGTTTTGCCCCAAAATGTATGTTTTTGGCTAAAATGCCCCAAAAACCACCTTCGGCCCACATTGGCAATTTCACATCATGCCTAATCTGAAAGTAGACATAATAAGCTTACCATTGATGTATGATGTAGGTGTATGTAGGGTGGGACTATTAAACTCCTAAAATAAGCCACTTTTGGGAGTTCCACTACTCTCCTAATAGGCCTACTGCATGTACTTCGTTGGAAACAGGTAAAGGACCAAAGCGTGCTTGCTATCTTCTGAAGGTCTTTCATCGTACGCAAGGGTGGTTTTTACGCGCGCGAACAGCTAGGAACGCCAAGTCACCATTTTGGCAGAAATATCTGCTTGCGGACTGGTGCGCGCAGCTAACGTGACCCAATCACCTTAACCGATTTTTGTTGAAAATTTATCATGTTCGCAAATGTGGTAAATCACACCTGAAGTGAATAAACCGAGAACGCATTTTTAAGATGTTTTAGTATTTTATTTTCTGTCATGCTTCCGTATGGCCTATTATACGACACGAAGTTCAAAACTTACGATGTTGGTATTTTTTCCTATATTTTTCCCCATAAAACATATGTTCGACAACTTGTCAAGTACAAATTTGTATCCTAAAAATGAAGAAACCATGTATTCTTTTCTTTTTAAAATCATTGAATAAAAATGTGTAAAGCATATTTTGTTTTTAATGTCAGTCGTAAAATAATTTAAAGAGTGGATTGAAGCTTATAGATCTTACCATAACACCCAACAAGTTTTTTAGAAATAAAAAGTCTCGACTTCGAACTTTTTTGTTATCTAATTGACAACCAAAGCGCTTGATAAAATTGACGTTAAAACATTTTAAGGTTCGTATTTAAAGAAGAAATGTTCATCATTATCAAAACCTGTGAATAGATGCTATGCTACTATATACTATATTATAGTTAACACGCTGCTGATAGGCGTGGACAGACTTTTTTCGTCAATAAATTTCGTATTTTATAATCTTCCGTGACAAATGTTTTGTCAAAAATCCGTACATTGTTCAAGTTACGCGATAAAATTCCAAGGAGTTGTATTTATAAACTGCATGCAGTTATACCATAGAGGCATACCTGTATGATTATAACAAATAAAAATAACTTCAAAGTCATGATTACACTGCCAAGTGTTCCAGAATACAAGTTAAAATGTTTATTACGACTACTGTGAATCCGGCAGGGTTTATCATTTGGAAGATTTGTAATATTACTCATTATTACTATTATTTTCCCATTCAGTGCCAATTGTTCGGGCAGTTAGCTGGATGTATCTCTGGTAGAACATTTGCAGTTTCGATGTGTGCATAATCAATAACATGCCTATACTGTAGATTTATTTTTATACGGATCTTTATTTTACGCTCCATAGCATTGTAATTGGTATACAATAGGACGCATTCAGAGGCTTGGCTCATATCGATTGCACATCCGGTTCGTACTATTCCTTCTGACAATATACTGACAATAACTTATATGTGGAATTAACTGGGATTATTAGCCTCACGTCCGTTTGGCCTTTTTTGCACGTCCGTTTCTTAAATGGACGCGCGTCGTTGTAAGACAGGGAACGCCAGACAGAAAACTGACGCCACGTCCGTTTGGCCCTTTCTGACGCCCATTTGGCCATTTCTTGCGTCCGTTTTGGTGAATGGACACTTCCATTCCGGCGTCCGTTTGGCGAAATTGGTTGCGCCACGTATCTCGGTTCTACTAACTGAAAATACTTAAAATGAAACTGAACAGCCATTTGGATGATCGAATTTTATAATTTTCACCCAAATCAACCGACAATATCTCGTCTCGCGTCCGTTTCCTACGTCCTTCGGACATATTTCTGACGTCCATTCCGCGTCCATTCGCTATTTCTGAAGTCCATTCCGGCGTCCATTCGGCTATTTCTGACGTTTATACAATGGACACGTCCATTGCCCTCGTCCGTTACGTGTTTTTTTGGGTTCTAGCTAACTGGCACTCTTCGCATGCTTGACAACTCACAGCAGTCAGCGCCAACCCACAACTCAACATTGGTTGCCCCACTTTTGCTGCGTCCCTGTGTCCTTCCCTATAATATTAGTTATTCCGGATAATTTTTGCGTTTTGTACCATATTTTGCATTGCGCCAAAATTCAGGACTGGGGTTTATTTATATCTTTGTACTGTGAAAATAATTCATGCAGTGAGTGAAAAAATTGTTGCATTGTGAAAATTATTGCGTTGTGTAAACAAACCATTGGTTGTGTAAAAAAATAAAAGCGTTGTTAAAAACTTGTGTTGTTAAAATATTTCCATGTATGAATTAATTTATTACGTTGTGTAAAATATTATTGCATTGCGCAAAAATTTCAGGGAGTGTGTTTGTTTATTTTTGTATTGATGAAATTAATTAACACAGCATGAAGTAACAAAATTATTGCATTGTGTAACTGTTCCTGCGTTGGTGTAAAAATATTACGTTATGTAAAATATTGCGTTTGTGTAACAAATAGTGTGTTTTGTGGTAAAAAAATATTTTTGTTTTGTATGGATAAATATCGCGTTGGGTAAAATATTATATACATTTAGAAAATAAATCTGGAGTGTGGCTATTTATTTTTGTATTGTGAAAATATTCCATGCAGTTAGTAAAAAATTATTGCATTGTTAAAAATGATTGGCGTGTCTAAAAAATTATTCGTTGTGGTAAAAATTTATTGCGTTTGTTCAAATTATTGCGTTGTATGAAAAATATTGCGTTGTTTAAAATATTAGTGTGTTGTATGAGAATTTTTGCGGGTTGTGTAAAATATTACTGCATTGCGCAAAAATTCTGGGAGTGTGTATCATTTCTGTATTGTGAAGAATAATTCATCAGTGAGAAAACATATTGCATTGGTGTAAAAAATTTTTGTTGTTGTATAGATATTGCATTGTTTAATATAAGTATTGCGTTGTGTAATATAGTATTGCGTTGTGCGATAATATTTCGTGTGTAAGATATTATTGCGCGTGTAATATAGTCCTGCATTGTGTGAATTACAAGTTAGAGTGTGTAAATAATTCATGCAGGGTGTGAATGTAATTGTTGTGGGTACATCAATCGCTTTGTGGAAAAATAATTTCTGTTGTGTGTAATAATTCATGCAGAGTGTGAAAAAATTTTTGTGCTGTAACATGTTACATTTGGTGTGAAACATATTTTTGTGTAAATTGGCGTCGTTCGGACACCGTAGAAAAACCTTACTTTTCCCTTCCCAAATCCTACTGAGCATCAAATATAATCTTTCTTTAATGTTCTCCTTTACTTTTAAATCGGTCCCCCTGTATTTGTAGTGTTTCTGTGGTATTATTTTACTATACTTTGAACACTTGTTGAATCCAATACTATATTGAGGCACGGTGAGAGCTTTATATTACATAACATGGTATATACATTAAGGGGTGAATAATTTAAATGTGTAAAAATTGATTCTATATTCTATGGAGAATTTTTCTCTTCAAACGTCATATACATTTCTACGCGAGCGAGAGATCTATGCTATCAGTCAGTGTGGTGTTGTTTGATGGAGCAATAATTCATTGTACATTTTAATCTTGGGATACGATATTCCTAGGCTTTAAAAATAATAAATAAATGTTGGTCATTGTTTTGATTTTTTTTGCATGACAGCCCCCCCCCGCCCTTTCCCAAGCGTACTTTTTTATTGAAGAATTAGAAGTTATAAAACTGCAGGATGTTTATAACATTGAAACAAACTTGTGAAAACGATCGACTTTTTAACTCGAGATTTTCTTACACATCTAGATCTATTGCGAATGCAATCATCACTGCAACGTACGCAAATTTTGTTATTCGCGCAACGCGGCCATTTGTATGCCATCTTCCTCGTGATGAATATTCTTTAGTTGCTTTCCCTTATTATCATTTACCCATGCTCTTTAGTCAGTGAATTTATTAAATCAAAGCCAACTAAACGTCATATGTTTAATTTTTATATAAACTCAGTAAGTCGAGAATAATTCCTATGCGTAAATCCGGGTGTGGGGGTTGGGTGGGGGGTGGGGGTCTATAATCCCCCCAATATTTTAATAGGGGGAGGGTCACTTCATCCCCCCAATTGATGCCGGCGTCCCCCATTGGATGGGTTATTTACGCAAAATAACAATAAGCCTCACATTTACCATAATAGCTTTAAAAAATTGTAATTTCCCCGCGCTCGCCGCGCATTTTGTTCGATTAATTGAATTTAATGATTGTAGCTCTATGCAAATGTTTAGCGCTCTTTGCGCCACCGCGCTAGTAAATGGGATCTTTTCAGCACATTACACCATTTCCATTTATCAATTCATCACCCAGCCCCCTCCAATTTCAAAAGAAATTTACGCCACTGAATAATTGATCACACCCAGAGCAATAACAAGTTGCCGGGTTATTATAATAATAATAAGACCATTTCTTATATGCGCTCATCTCCGTAACGCGCAACGCGCGTTGAGTTACAATTATTAATCCGCCTTCAAAATCGTCACAATCAGTAAGCTTCATTTAAGCGGCTGCTCAAAGACATGCCTGACAAGCGCACAAGATTGTTGTTTCCCTTAGCAGCTCCGCAGATTTCACTTGTAGTCGAGGAATTGAGATTAAGTATCTCTGCCCGTTACACAAACACGTTGACCACAGTGGGGCTCACATTTTTTTTGTACGTTCCTAATTACCATTCCGGTGTTTTTGTTTCAATGTTGTTGGGGATTGCCTGGATTCCCCTATTTGGTTCAAAAATGATCAAAAAAACTCAACAATTTTCTCAATCAAAAAATTCTCACACCACAAAGGAACCGAATACACAGTGAAACCACCTAAAAAACTTCAGGAACCATCCAATTGTTATTAACATTTATTACAGCTTGTCTGAATAAAATACATGCATTTGCCCCTGGAGAAGAAAAGTCTATTCCATCCATTTTCCTTTTGCAAATTTTGGCGTATGCTTCATTTGTTTTGGCCAATCCGGCGTTGCTTTCCCTGGTGCTAGGCGCCAATGAAAAGGCTGTTCAGGTCGGGTCATTTTGTCTTATTGGGGTTTTTACCGTGTCACAACGCCATCGGCCTTCAATGAGAAGGTCAAATTGTTTCAGCATTACACTTGCATTCTTTAACACAGGAAGAATTGGAGTCGAAACTTTTAAGTGATCGTTATGTTCACATCAGCAAATATAGTTGATACAGTAAGGTTTCGCGGGTTCTTAAGTTTTAGCAAATTAAATGAATTAAATACCTATAGAAACACCGTTAAGATCAGCAAAGTAATGGCGTCGTACTCGTAGTCAGTGACAACACTCCGGCGTCAAACATCACGGCTCAAAAATTCTTCAGGAACAAACATGGATCTCCCCCAGGGCGTTCACCAATGTTGGAGATATTCCTCTAAGGTTGGGCTGTTCCAGGTTGCGGAGCGAATTCTCTCGGCACGATCTCTAAACATTCTTCTTGCGTTGTGGTGAGTTGCTGGACACTTTTCAAGTATGACGAATTTGGATACTAATACAACTTTGCGTGGGCAGCTGGACTAGCTGGTGTGTTTCTTCATCATGTTCGGGATCAATTTTATTGTTATCGTAACAAACAGACAAGTTTCTGCCCTCAACGGGAGAACCAAAGACCTTATCTACTAAGCGTTTTTGAAAAGAGGACAGTGTTGCCGCTGCTGGATGTAAAATCCTTTCGGGAGGAGGCTGTTTCACCAAAACTGTGCATTATGCCAGAGGAAGGCCAATACATACGGTGAAGAGTAATGTTTCACCTTTAGGTTCAGGTGCAAAATTACTCATCCCGTTTAATTATTCAAATGTGGTTTTTCCAATGGTAGGTGTACAGCCTCGGCGATGTTTATGAGAGTAACTTTAATCACAAATATCTCATCGACATGTAATAAATTTCTAGTAAACATAAGGCCACACTCATAGAATTGCGCTGCAGCATAAGTGGTCGATATCATTCAATCTGACTAGGATTTCATGTGTCATGGGAGTAGCAATACTCAATTATAAAGACTATATTGCTGGGACCTAACATTGTAACATGATTAGGTTTCTGTTTTGAGTTTAAGACACTTGTGCACGCCATTTGAACATATACATTGCCTACGCAGCATTGTGTGCGCTGTATCCTCTTGTTATTGTTAAGGGAACGAGTACAGTCCTATTGATAGTTTTCACCTGTTGCACTGGTGTGTAAACCATTTGCAAGCCCTTCCGAGCACAGCTGAAGTAGTTCGTAGAATATGCCGTTAGAGTTAGGTCAGGGTTTTTTTTTTTTGTGATACAACCAGTCAAATTATACGTCACTGCTTTTATGCCTGCGAACGTTATGGCCATAGTATACACTCCAACAGTTTCAATACCCAGTGTGTAACAGTCAAGCCGATCTATTTCAAGATTACAGGCCCTCCGATCATGTTTACAACATTGGGGCTCATCTGAGTCTATTAGCCTCTTCTACTCGGTGCGGTTGGCCATATCTGTAAATTTATGGTTTCTAGCCTTAAGCCCCTAGCCCATTTATGTTCATGTTCTATTTTTATTTCAGCTATTATGACCTCCATCTCAATATATTTCGCGGAATCAATTTCGGCTGGGCTAATTACCTAATACTAAGGTGCCGTTAAACATTTATACATACAAATTGTGCGTTTTTTACGGAGGTTAAGAGTCATTTTTTGTTAAGTACTGTGCCAGTTTTAATCCTGTCGTTCTCGCACCCCAGCACGCATACGTATTACGTAAATTAAGCTTTCAAGACAGTTAATTGCGACCTATGTGCATCAGTGTTTCATGGAAGAACTTTTTACTGTAAATGTTCCCTTTCATTTGGTTACTTTAAATCTCTCGTTGAACATAAAACCCCCTCTTGGTTTTTAGTGAAATTCAAGTTTTTGTACCAAAGCGTATGCTTTAATTTAGAGTTAGAACTTTCCCTAAATTTTTCTGGGTTTCGGTTTTTTGTTGTAGTCCACCTATCGGGACCCGTTCCTGAGTTTATTGGTTAAAACTTAACACAGAGTGCAAAAGAAAACCGCAAAACTGTCTGGCCTGACCGCTATCGTAAACGTTCCCCATTGAAAACCATTGCTTGACTTTCCGTCGTGCACGATAAAACTTACCAAATCATCATTTTTTGGAATAAAGTCGGCGGAAAATTATTATTGTCACGATGTTGCTAATGCATAGGAACTTTAATGTCTCTTCGTGGTATCTTAATTTGAGGAGCCATTCTCCAACTAATAATGGCTAATTAGCTATAACTTGCAGATGGGTTCGCAATATCATCACAGCAAGCACAGTGTTCAAATCCTATGGCAAACCTTGTACTGGCCTTGTGTTGCTGAAAACAACACAGGGTCTGTGCACACCTCTTTTAACAAAAATCAATGTTATATACTAGCCCATTTCCTGCTAACACTCCACGCTAACGTTAAAGAGACTGGTGAGTAAAGCCTGTTAAAGCCTACTCTAACAAAAGTATTAATTTGCTAATCTTGTATTAGTAACAACTTGTGCTTGACAAATTAATTGGCATGTTTTTTAAATAATTTGTGAACACAATAAACAAATTAAAAATATGCAAGAATGGAAGGTATAAAATACTTATGAACATTTGCTCATGAAATCGATGGGTATAAAGGCAGTATTGAAAAATGTAAAATCATTCCCATGAGATAGTTAAGGTCTTGGGCCTAACTGGAAGTTAGCACAATGTTTGGCCATATTTTAGGCCTATAATTGGATCACAATTAATTTGCTCTAGAACCATTATTTATCAGTAAAATTACATACAATGGTAATTTTGTCACTAAATCATATTGCTTCAAGGCAAGGAGTCAACAAAATAGTGCAAAAAACATGTAAACGATTAGTATCCAAAAGATAATTTAAAAGTGCGTAGCTAGGGGTCGATTACACAGCTGTCTCAAGTTGTTCCTAAGACCACTCAATTTGCAACTCTTTGTCTAAAGCAATATACAATTTTGACTGGCCCAGCATGTCTCGTACTCGCTCTTGCGAAGGCCTACATTTTAAGTTCGTGAATTTGGTGGACATGAAGCCAAACAAAATGGTGAATGATTGTAGTAAAACATAGGATTGTTATTTTATATTCCAGGTAGAATAACAGGATGCATAATAATGTCACATGCCTTTCCAACCGTCTGTTACTCGGTTGGATTTCCCCCGAATGACATCGAGCGTTTTAACCAATTCTATCTATATAGGTATCATAAAATACAAGGTTGGTCTGCATGTTTGTAAATTACTAAATTTTTGCACAGTAAATTCAATTAGTTTTGGATAACCATTTAAAGAGCATGATATTCCAAACAAGTGAACTTAACATTAATTATTATAAGTTTGGAAAAGTTTTGGAACAAAACATATGGCACATAAAATGTAAAAGTAAATCCAAGTTCCAAAAAGTAGACAATAACTTGCGACTCTAAGAGCGCAATGTGTTTGGAACAAAATAATAGTCACATGCAGTTCCAATGTGTTTGTACAGTAATATAAATCATGTAATACAAATAATATATAACCTAAGATATCATGCACAAGGGTGTTAACTTAACTATGGTTGCAAAATTCCCGGGAATTTTCAGAGCGGGAAATTTCCATGGAAATTTTGGGAATTAACGGGAATTTTAGGAAATTTTCGGGAATTTTGGGAAATAACAATCTTTTGAAATTGATACATACTGAAAAAAAAAAAAAAAAAAAATTTTTATTTCTTAATTGTTGATGTCTTTGAATCCTTCTAACATGTGGTGGATTTCATCTAAAAAATCCTTTGGGAAAGTGGTTATATAATGAATGGGTCCCTAGGAACCCCCCCCCCCCTTATGCACTAACGGAAGTGCAAACCCCTTATGCAGTTAAGTGTTAAGTTCGTGAATTTGGTGGACATGAAGCCAAACAAAATGGTGAACTTAAAAGTTATATTTATTAAATAATTGATTGTAGTAAAACATAGGATTGTTATTTTATATTCCAGATAGAATAACAGGATGCATAATAATGTCACATGCCTTTCCAACCGTCTGTTACTCGGTTGGATTTGCCCCGAATGACATCGAGCGTTTTAACCAATTCTATCTATATCGGACATAAAAAATACAGGTTTGTCTGCATGTTTGTAAATTACTAAATTTTTGCACGTAATTAATTAGTTTTGCATAACCATTTAAAGAGCATGATATTCCAAAAGTGAACTTACATTAATTATTATCAGTTTTGGAAAAGTTATTGGACAAACATATGGCACATAAATGTAAAAGTAAACCAAGTTCCAAAAGTAGACATACCTTGCGACTCTAAGAGCGCCTGTTTTTGGAACAAAATAATATTACTCAGTTCCAATGTGTTTGTACATAATATAAATCTGTAATACAAATAAATAATATAACCAAGATATCATGCACAAGGTGTTAACTTAACTATGGTTGCAAAATTCCCGGATTTTCAGAGGGGAAATTTCCATGAAAATTTTGGGAATTAACGGGATTTTAGGAAAATTTTCTGGACTTTTGGGAAATAACAATTCTTTTGAAAATTTGATACATACTGTAAGGTCCTTTTTGTCAGATTAGGATAATACGCTATCTGTACAACTGAACAATCGCTACAGTAGAACAAATTATTATACTTGAGTCATCTGATATGTGCCCCGTACCATTCCTTGCGGAGGTGAAAAATTCATGAGGCGCAGAGACTTCTGTTAATCATGTTTTGTGAACAAATGTAAGACCTGAATACACTATAGGGCGTTTTTCCACATCAATGAATGAAATTGTATTCATGGAGGTGAGTTATTAACTGACTGAGGTCCTCCAAAATAATCCGGTGTGGCACGTGCATTGAATTCTTTTCATTTCCTGGAGAGGCGAGGTTGATCACTCTCCCACTTAATTGAAAATAGTCCAAAACTCCAGGGCGACGAACGTATCGACGCGAATCGACTATAGCTCACAACATGTTTTCAAACAACCTGAGAAATGAAATAACCCACCAACTCTTTACAAAAACAATTTACATGTTTGGTTCAGTTTATTTTCTATTCACTCACCAGATCACTGGTCTACCTGTAGTAGTTGTATCCCTGTAAACCATTTAACCACCCGTATTGTTACCTTAGATTTAGGAGAACTTGTCTTCAAATCAACTTTAACTTAAGTGGTTTGAACTGTTCCTATAACAAGCATGAAATTTTCAGTGGAAATTTAGCCAATTTCAACTGCTTTTTTTTTTGAAACACGTCATAACAGGGGAAGGGGTCTGAGCAGAGGGGGCTCCCCCCCCACCGCCCAACAAATGAACTGACCTTATTTTGTTACATTGTCCTATGCGAAGGACCCAAATTCGCCCTCTCAGAAATGCCATCGGCATTCCATTCTTCCCCCCCCCCCCCATTTGCAAAGCCTGGTTACGCCACAGTTTGGAAATCCAATTTCCCACATTTTTTTTTATCTGTAGCCCATTTTGGCTTGATTAGGGTATACAATGCACTTAAACAATGACTGAAACATCTGCTCCAGATCAAAGAACGAAGTGCATTAATATATTTTAACAAGCAGGCTATTTACACTTTAATCATTTTGATAGTCCCTTGTTCATTTTAGAATTAATTTTCTTTCTTATTAACATATCATAATTAAAAATTAGAATTCATACTTGAACAACAGTAGACGCAAGTCTTCAAGTTTTGTAAATTTGTAATATACTGATCAAAATGAGTCTTTGCGACTTTAGAAACCACTACTTCTAATGAGTTTAATTTATTATAGTTCAACAGAAACAAGACCTTTACAATCATTTTTGAGGTATGAACTTGGGAATACACATTTGACCTTCGACGATTTGGCTAGATTTCTATCATGTGCCCGGACTAGATACCTTTGTTTCTGATAAAAATCGAAATAAATCCTTCATTAATTGGCCTATAGCAATATGTCATAGTAACACGTACATAATGAAAGAAAGGCCTAACAAACATGGTTTGTAATTTTTTATCCTGGGGACAAAATATTTAAAGCTTTAAAATGCCAATGGAAAATTACTGAGAAATTCCCAAAATGCCTTGGGCCCTTCAAAATTCCCGGAAAGTTCGCGGGAAAGTTTCCCAAATTCCCGGAAACTTTCCACCGCTTTGCAACCCTAACTTTTAACATAGGTGCCAACCACTGTGTAGCCTAAGAAAATCAACTAAAGTCAGACCTCAAAATGCGAAGCCGTGATGAGGTTCAATTCAAATGTATGTAATAATGCGTCCGAAATACCTTCGAGTTCTAAATTAATTATAATTAATTATGTAAAATCCCGTGGGATTTCAATGAGTAAAGCATCACACCTACTTAGATACCTTAAGTAGGTCCCAGAGAACAAGAACAGTTTTGATGGAGAATTCCAAGGGGTGGCCAGATGCTGCCATCGTGGTTTTGCAAAAATGGCTCCATTTTGTATATTTTTACATCAAAAATCGAGTTGTGAATGTGCAAGGAAGCTAGTTTTGGTACAAACTCATGTTAAACACCTCAACTTCTGGAAGGATAAAGCTGAGATTATGAAGAGGAACATAAGGCTGCAGCCATTTTGTTTTTTCAAAATGCTGCCAATGACCATTTTTTTTCAGCCGTAATTTTATGTGAGTTTCATACAAATTTAATTATGGTGACACCGTCTCCTTTACCGAGTACATATTTATAGAAAGATGTTCCGATGGTAAGTGTAAAAAAGTGATTTTGTCAATCCCCTTGTAATAATTGTATTTTCAAAATGGCAGCCATTCTGACTTTGCTACCCCTATCGTACCAATATTTTTTGCCACCTCATGACTTATGATTTGCTACCAGTGGAGAGTTATGGTCCTCCTCTTCCATTATACCAAAATGAGGACCAAACCTAGTATGCCATCACAATGATGTAATAAACTATGCAAGTCGGCAAAGTCTCCACATTCCACAGAATAGCGAAATCCATTTGTGCTATGAAGGTAGGAATATTGGATTTTCACGCGGTTTTTCAAAGGTGGCAATTGACTAGTTTACATGAACATAAAGTTGTCGAGCTATCTACTAATAATATTGTAGGGAGGGCCAAAAGTTTGTACCAGAAATTATCCATGGGTGCCCCCCCCAAACACACAACACCACTCGTTAACTTTGACGGCATACCCTAGTCCCGGTGAAGGTGCTACCTTACCAAATCGCTAAAATTACCAAAAAGATTGAGAAAACAATACCTGTAAGCATTTTGCGAAACTATTGGCTTTTAACGCACCGGGTAAAGTTTACCTGTGCCACCCCCTTGGTAAAACGCGTACAATGGACTACAAGAATAAACCAAAACACTGTCCAATGTCCATAGAACCACCCATAATCCACCACTGTAAACTGCAAAGCAGTCTATTTTGTATGAGTACATGTAGAACTTCCTGTAGTAGTCCGTGAGGTGTGCTATAAAGCTCTAATGGGAGTACGACTCTATTTTGGTAGAATCTTAACCGGCAGCATGCACCGTGGTAGTTGTTTAATTTTGTTGATTCCCACAAATATGAATTATCAAGAACAAGCTCACTACTATAAATCCACTTTTGCAAGATCCTGTATCATCACAGAGCAGATAGGCGGAATGTGCCCACAAAACAGCAAAATGAGCATATTTTAAACTCTTTAAAGTGCACTTTGGAGTTGTTTAATTGTATGAGCCCCACAAATAAGGATTTAATCATGAGCAAGCTCCCCATCAATCCACTTCGTGGCGTATCTTTTGTTTACAATCCAATCAAGAAATGTTAAGGTTCTTAAATCACGTTGTCGTCCTCATCTGCCAGGCATGGTCCCGGGGACATTGGTTAGTCCACAATTTCTTAATCAATTCATACTTCGATGTTATCATCCAGTAAGTTCTGTACAGTTCCGTCCATTATACATTTGCACTAATTGTTGGCGCATCAAGACTTGGCACAATCCTGTCACCAAAACTAATTTTTTTTCATCTGAGCAGGATGCAATGGGTCATCACTGGCTTTGACTTTTGTTCACCCACGAAATCCTATCTGCATAATTGGGACGCCGCAACTCTGGTTTGATAGTCATTTGTACCTAATCATTGCCGTAGTGGTATCTCATTGTAGCTAATAAAAGTACTGCTCTGGTAAGGGGCAGACCATACGATGTGCCTGTTTCTTTGCCTTGTTTACTTGGCCAACCAAACAAAAACCTCTCATCAAGACATAGAAGGTCTTGTCAGCTTCCAAACAGATACAACTGTACTACATTAAATCCACGAGGTAAATACAACTGACACACAAGCTTTTGATTGCAAGGCTAATAGGATTGGCTTCAGATGGTGTTTCTGCCACTCCAAGCAGTGAAAGGGCATATACCTTGCCCATCATCTGAGGCAAATTCTTTCAAGACCTTCCAAAACATCAGCTTTCCCTTGCCACAAATAGCCCAGTGACATATGCCCATGATTGTGCTTGGAAAATGGAAGAAATGCAGCCGTTTTGAACGCATCCATAGGCATTGTAAGTAGGGGCCTGTCGACAAAACCTATTTCTATAGAGATGTTTGGGTAGCGCAGAATGGCTAGTATAAAGGGCGACTGTGTATGGTGAATAAATTCTTACAGAGTTGACAACCATTTATTGTGTAGGCATTTAGACTTGGGTTATGAGCTATGACACCATTTATTGTGTAGCATTTAGACTATGGTGAATGAGCTTTTTAGGTGCTACTTGCATGCTGATGAGACCTAATTCAACCGTGTGGATTTACAAAGCAAGAAACAGGCACAATCAGAGGGTCGGTTGGTCGGCCTCAGGCTAGAGCTGCACTTTTAACAGCTATCATACGAGCCTACTACCACTCGATATTTTGGTACAATGAGAGTGTACCAAATCCGAAGTTACCCCAGCCCAATTACTACGGGAAGGATTTGTTGAATAGCAAATTCAAGCCAGTGATGACATCTTTGCTTCCTTCTCCAGCTGCAGTAATTCATTTGGTGAAGTGTGATTGTGGCAAGCTTTGATGTGCCAATAATTTGTGCAAATGTGGAAAGAATGGACTATTCTCTACAGAACTTAGTGGATGCTTCATCGAGTCTGATGAATGCAAGAATGCAGAAAGAGTGGACCTAACCAATGTCCACACTGTTAAAAATGACCGTAAAAATGTTGTTTTAACTGGCAATTGGGACTCACAATGTGCAAATAACTGTAAAAAAATGTCATTTTAACTGCTATGAGTCCCAGCTGCCAGTTAAACAATGTTTTTTATGGTCATTTTTTAAAACAGTGTATCATAAAAATTGATGCTGACGACAGTGATAGAAAACTTTAACATTGTTGTAAAACATGGAATTCACACAAAGTGAGGGACGCATACCGATTAAAAAACCCGCAGTGCACTTTTAAAGAAGCGTAATTATATGCTCGCCGTTTTGTTTTACGCTCACATTTACCTCATCTGTTATGATATGGGACTCATGCAAATGGATTATAGTGCGCTTGTTCTTGATAAATCAACATTCGTTGGATGCATACCAAATAAACAATTCCACAGTGCACTTTTAAAGACCGATACCAAATAGACTACTCCACATCCAGCTAAAATACAGCACTCATGGACTACCCTAGAGGAAGTTTTAAATGGACTCATACAAAATAGACTGCGCTACAGTTCTACAGTGGTGTAATCATGGGTTGTTTTATGTACATATGACAGTGCTTTGTTATCTTTAACAAAGTTTAATCGGATGTTTAGTACTGTTTTAAGTAGAATTCATCTCCACTCGGTTATGTACGATTATGAACAAGGATATACTGTAGTGTATCTTTCTCGGGTCAGTGACATCACTGCAATTCAATGCCAAAGCATTAAATTGTGAGCATTAATTGAAAGCACTGGCGTTTAATATGTGGCAGAAGATATAGTCATCTGGACTCATACTTCACCTACAACGGTGAAGAACATAGCCTCAGTTGTCTCTTCAGGCCACATTAGTTTCACAATTTATTCCGTTGTTGTCTGTGGAGCCGGACTTTTTACACCAATGTAAAAGAAGATATAATCCGGGCTCCATAGACGACAATGAATAATGTGTGAAGAGTCAACTGAATCAAGTGCTCTATTCTTTACCATTGTGGGTGGACTATGAGTCCGGAGGACTATAAACACTTCTACACCGGCACTTAGTTTATGATTAAAATACCTGCCTGAGAGTGTTGATGTCACTGACTCGTGGAAGCCAAATGCACCATAGCATTACTGTAGTTATACAAAAAAAATGACTTTTACAGTGTCAAAATGGCAGCCATTTTGATATACAAATTAATTATACAAGATGGATTGGAAGAATTTTACTCTCAACAAATCCAAAACATCTTTATATACACCTTGACTAGGTAAATGGAGACTGTGCCACTAAGATTAAATTTGTATGAAACTCACCACTGAAATTACTGCTGAAAATGTACAGTAAACATGGTAAATGGCAGCCATTTTGAAAAAACAAAATGGCTGCCAGTCTTAATGTTCTTCTTCTAATAGCTTTATCCTTTCCAGACTTGTGGGTGTTTAACATACGAGTTTCGGCACCAAAACTAGCTTCCTAGCACATTCACAACTCGAGTTACGATTTGAAAATATTACCAAAATGGCGCCATTTTAAAACTCCGATGGCCGCCATCTGCCACCCCTGGGAATTCTCCATAAAAACTTTTCTTGTTCTCTGGGACTCTGGGACCTACTTAAGGAGTCTAAATAGGTGTGATGCTTTAATCATTGAAATCCCACGGGACTTAATATCAAACCACAGTCCCCCTAACTAATATATAATTGTGGTCCTAAAATGTTCCAGGTTTGGGTGTGAACATGAAGTGGTTTAATATATAAGATGATATACAATCTAAAAACAAAGAAACATGTGATAAAACATTCACAAAAAGTTAATTTAAATATATTTGGATTTCAATTCCATCAAAATTAATATAACCACATTGTAAGTTTGGTGTTGGTTATGATGATTATGGTAAAAAAAATGATGGTGTATGACAAAAACTGAGCAAGTTCATAAAAAGTTTGGCATACCTGTATAAAGAGAGAGAGGTGATATATTTGATGTGTGGCTGAGGTGGCTAATAATGGAGTCTACCACAAATATATCTCTTCGGGTATATTACCTGGTAGAGATATTCTCTAGCTTTAACTCTAAATTAGCCCATGTACTTTAGAGGTAAATATGCGTTGCAAAGCAAATCAATCTATATCTTTCGGGTATCTTATCTTGAAGAAATTTCTCAAGCTTTAAACCCTAAAACCGTAATTTGATTTTTTTTTATTAATGTTCCGGTATCTTTCGTCAGTCTAGCCTCACATGTAAGTTAAAGGGCGCTGGTACACCTTCACAAAATAGGTATCTCATTTTGCCTCGCAATTGATTGCTTAGGCCATTGGTTAAATGTCGGTGGATTTGATCTAGTCTCGCATAGCCAAAAAGGTACCAGGCATAATAAGAGGCTCAAGATTCTAAGGCCCGGTTTCCAAAAGGTGTTTAGCGCGATGAAGATAAGCGAATGTTTATGCAAGATAACGTATAGTTAAGTACGTACTCCACAAGAGAAGTTTAAAGTGAAGGACGACACACTCGCCAAAATGCATCAAATTTAAACTGGTCAGGGGCTAGTTAAGAAGTGTTTTAGTAGTGTTTCCGTCAAGTGTACGGTCTTTTGCACTGTCTAATGACAACAAAACTATGGTGCTTCATCATTCTCGCCCCAGTTGGTGTATCACCTTAAAACGCTACGGAAAGCCATGATACCCTTTGTGCGCTCTCATTAAGACCCAATATGGCCTTATATACCTTCAAGTTATCGTCTTCAATTAACGACGATGTTACTGTGTTTAAAGCTTCGTATAAGAATCACAATGATTTAAAAATATTTATCGCGTTTTGCTTAAAAATCAATTTTAAGTTACGGCGTTTTTAAGCTAAAATCGCGTTTACCAATAAACAAGTTTCTGGAATACGGCCTAAATATTGTTGGCATTTTTAAACTTCGCCGATCTTTCAATCATCTATGTTTTTATTACATGATTATCCATAGTCTAGTACTCATGGACATTAAAACCACAAGGTCATAGACCGTTCAAACACACGATAGATGCCCACATTTCTTCTCAAGAGTGTGCAAATGATTTCTGGTACGATTGGTGGTATAAAAGATGAAGATGGACATGAAGAAATATGTCGCAAATCATGTTTTGAGTTAAGCAATGCCAAGGTAATCAAACACGCTCATGTCAATCGCCCTTTTTTCCCTTTGGCGTCATACATAGAATTTGTGGGTGTGCTTATTTCCTCGTCCCTGCTATCAGACCCTCACGTTCTCACGGCGCACCCAGCAGTGGTGTTTCCTCATTTGTTTTCTATTCCTTTGTTTGGGGGGGGTGGGGGGAGGGGGAAAATGGTCCGTTTCCCTTTCAGAAAAACTGTTTGGCGGTGTGGTTGGTTTTGTTTTGTGAGGTTTGTGACTCCCGTCGGCATAAATCAGTCACAGGTTATTTAAAACAAAAGTTCGTTACTGGTTATTCCCTCAGGTACTTAACCCTCTCGGATTGTAGCGGGCATTTTGCCTACTTCTACCCTAAATTTATAATCCATTTTAGATAAACGGAACTGCAATGCTCCTGAGTACAGGAAAGTCATAAAATGTACTTTCATATCGAATTGTGATCTTTATCCCACAGTTTGCCCGAGTTATTCCGTCTCAAATGATTGTGTGTATTTAAGGGTAAATTAACAACTACCATTTTGTTTCGGTCATTAGGTATTTACTCTTTAGTGCTCAAAGAGCTTGAGTTAGCGCGTTATCGTACTCAAATTTTGGGGATTAGGTAGTTTACTTAATGGGTGTAGCGTGAGTAGCTTACTCAACATTTGTTTCACGAGTCATTAGGTATTTTACTTTAATGGTGCTATTTTTCTATATTAATTGCCGTGGATATTTTAGATGAGGAATTACAGGTTTGAACTCAAAGCTAGCTTAAACTTATTTCTAGTTGCTGGGATTGGTGTAGCCAATGGTGAAATAATGTGGTTACCTACTCTTGGTAGACATGCTCCACACACCTTGTATCTTGTGTCATATATTCTTCTATCTAGGGGCAAATTTCTATTTAACACTTAGTGGACAGGTCTTCCCTTCTTTTTGCGTTGGTGCAAGGGTTATCCCCCCCCCCATTAAAACCCGTTTCCAAAGGAATTTTGACACGAAATTTATACCACATATGCAGGGTCATTAGACAATTGCGAATAATAATACAATTAGAAGAATATATGTGTAAATTTAATATGTGTTCTAAAAGTCCAATTTACAACAACCCCCCCCCCCCCTCACTGCAATACAAAGGAGTCGAAAACGCCGAGAACTGCCAACACAAAGGAGCCGAAAACACCGGGAACAGCCCAGAGACCGACCTAGAAACCGCCCAAATTTTCAATATTTGTTTATATATTATTTTGACCATTTTGAACCCAAAGAGCCTATTCGGAATCCATGTAATACTCAACAAACGTTGAATGTCAAAGGAGCCACGAAAACACCGAAAAGCACCCATCCAACTGCGTAACCATATTTTGTTTAAAATGGGTCAGAATAACCACCATTTTGACCATTTTGAACCAGAGCATACACGATTTGATTAATCATTTACGTCAGGAGCCGAAAATACCGGGAACCACACAAAATACCTTTGGCAACCATCCAGAAACCGTCCTAATTGTCCATTTTGCTTAAAATTCCATTCTTTGGACAATTTTAAACCCCGGGGGTCACTTGTATTCAAAGGTGGATATGATGCGTAAACAGAAAGGGTGTCTTTTTTCCAAAAGGCGATGTACGCGCGTACATCGTTTTATGGTGTCTTAACCCGAAATTGTCATGTTATATCTCATTAAGCCGGGATCAAAATCATCCAACATATTGTAATGGAACTTGGGAAGTAAGCAAGCAGAAAAATAAAGGGTATATTAAACGATACAATGCATTGCGTACTTTTTTGAGGTGTATCATAATAACGTTTTATGAGAGCATCGTAAGAAAAACGGGTTTGTCAACAGGCTAAAAATTGTTGCGCCATAGTCTGTGCAATTGCGTAATTTTAATTTCCGTTCTATAATGTATTTCAATAAGTGCATTCAAAGCTCCAATCGGGTTCGCCCATCAAGGTATTGGTGTGGTGTTGCTAAGAAACGCATTGATTATCTTGGCAGCGTTCCGTTCCAGTGGTACTGTTTTCATAATTGCATCTGTATTCATCACCAGGCGGACGTGTGGTCATTTTTTCTGAAAATCTGTTCTACTGGAATGTACTCGTTTATTCGGCAATTGATTCTCTATTTCGAGTGCCGGTTACTGTTATATGGTTTTTTGATAATCGTGCACAGCATTGGTATAAACCTAAATACGAGTAGTTTCGCTTCGGAACATCGAGTTGGTGGATCAGGTCATCAGGAATTATTGGTGCAGTTTTGTCAGTTTCCATTCCAAATAAAATGCCTTGCAATTAGGCAGGATGGAGAACCAGTGTTTCTGAATCATTGAATCAATGGAACATTATTAGACGGACCATATCACATCGAAGGGCCGTAGATCAGGCGGTTCAAGCAGCTCCAGGAGTGTAAACAACGTATCTGTAAGTTCGTTGAACCCACCGTGGAATGCGTAAAGTTGGTGCCAGTAGCAGTCAAAATGGCGATCGCAGCCATAAGCTTACCGTGAGGCCTATAAGGACAAGGACTGCGTCATGATCAACACCCGATGGTTCAACTTCAAGGGCAAGACAGCCTCCGTTAGCCAATGACAAAACAAGTTACGTTACAAGGGACAATAACCTATGGTCAATATTCGGCAACCATACCTATAGCGACCTGGTAGAAAATAAGCACATTGCAAGTACAGTACTACCATGTACTTTATTTCCCCATTCCAAACCTCGATAGTTGGAAAACAAGTAAGTACGTCTTAAGCACAATGTAAGTACAGAGAAAATAAGTACAACCCAAGTACAATGTGTGTGCTTACATTGTGCTTACATTGTGCTTGCAATGTACTTAATTTGTACTTGTTTTTCCAAGTACATAAGGTGTTATTGATTGTGCTTGCCAGGTAAGTACATTTTAAGCACAATGCAAGTACATTTTAAGCACAATGCAAGTACATTTTGCAAACACTCAAAAATGTACTTACATTGTGCTTGCAATGTGCTTGCTGCTGTTCCAAATATCGAGGTTTGGAATGTGCCTTAGCAAGTACATTTTAAGCACACTCAAGAAATGTACTTACATTGTGCTTGTAATGTGCTTGCTGTTCCAAATATCGGGGTTTGGAATGTGTCTTAGCAAGTACATTTTAAGCACACTCAAGAAATGTACTTACATTGTGCTTGCAATGTGCTTGTGGCTGTTCCAAATATCGACGTTTGGAATGTGCCTTAGCAAGTATGTTTAAGCACACTCGAGAAATGTACTTACATTGTGCTTGCTGCTGTTCCAAATATCGGGGTTTGGAATGTGTCTTAGCAATTACATTTTAAGCACACTCAGGAAATGTACTTACACTGTACTTGCAATGTGCTTGTGGCTGTTCCAAATATCGAGGTTTGCAATGTGCCTTAGCAAGTACATTTTAAGCACACTCGAGAATGTACTTGCATTGTGCTTGCTGCTGTTCCAAATATCGGGGTTTGGAATGTGTCTAGCAAGTACATTTTAAGCACACTCAAGAAATGTACTTACACTGTACTTGCAATGTGCTTGCTGCAGTGGCGTAACCAGCGGGGGGGGGGGGCAGGGGCGAGTGCCCACCCCGCTCAGCACCCTTGTCCCCCCCCCCGCCAGCCCCCCAAATGAACTGACCTCTTTGTACAGTGTCTATGGAGAAGGACCCACATTCGCCCTGGTTACGCCACTTGCTGCTATTCCAAATGTCGAGGTTTAGAAAGTTACTTACATTGTGCTTGTAATGTGCTTGCTGTTCCAAATATCGGGGTTTGAAGCCTTGCCAAGTACATTTAAAAAAAAAAAAAAAAAAAAAAAAAAATGTACTTACATTGTGCTTGCTGCTGTTCCAATATCGGGGTTGGAATGTGTTCTTAGCAAGTACATTTTAAGCACACTCAAGAAATGTACTTACATTGTGCTTGTAATGTGCTTGCTGTTCCAAATATCGAGGTTGGAATGTGTCTTAGCAAGTACATTTTAAGCACACTCGAGAAATGTACTTACATTGTGCTTGCAATGTGCTTGCTGCTGTTCCAAATATCGAGGTTTGGAATGTGCCTTAGCAAGTACATTTTAAGCACACTCAAGAAATGTACTTACACTGTACTTGCAATGTGCTTGCTGCAGTGGCGTAACCAGCGGGGGGGGGGGGGGGGCAGGGGCGAGTGCCCACCCCGCTCAGCACCCTTGTCCCCCCCCCCCCGCCAGCCCCCCAAATGAACTGACCTCTTTGTACAGTGTCTATGGAGAAGGACCCACATTCGCCCTGGTTACGCCACTTGCTGCTATTCCAAATGTCGAGGTTTAGAATGTGCCCTATCAAGTACATTTTAAAGCATATGCAAGCAATGTGCGTGTGCTGTACTTGAAATGCACTTGCTGCAGTGGCATAACATTTTTTCTAAGCAGGAGGAAAAGGGGGCACATAGATTGCTGGGGGAAAGCATGTACTAAGTATTCAATTGGGTTAGTACAATATATAGGCCTATATGTTGCTTACAATGTTATATTGGCATTGTGGGCCTACATTTCAAGCAATTCTCCACGATTTTCCACTCGTTGTGGAGTTTCCTTTTGTATTGGAAATGAAAGGATAACACAAAACTCATTATTTAAAACATTTGTGACCTTTTGTCTCACAAAAAAACTGATGATTTTTTCATTCAACAGAAGTGTTAACTCTTTTACCTTTTGAACGTTGTCTTTATGTTTGAAGAAGTGTGGCGCTTCTTGACCACAAATGTCATAGATTTTTTGTAGCCTAAGTACAAGATGTAGTTCAATGTCAACCCAAACATCCCTCTTTTTATAATCAAATAGTGTTTGTAACTACCAAGAATGTATGCCTAGTACCGACATAAAATACAAAGCAGGAAAATATCATCTAGGAAGCAGTCATTATTTATGCCAGTAATGGAAGAATTAAATTGTTTTTAGCCATAAATGTTGCATTTCACCTTCGCTTCCAAATTTGGCATTCCCATTTATTAAATTTTAATTAAATTTATTAACAGTTAGGTTATTATTATTATTATTATTATTATTACAAAGCATTGATATAGCGCTCCACGAAGAACGGAGCGCTTTACAAAAATATGACAGGGGGAAAAACAAAGAACAAAATTATGGAAACAAGTGAGTTTTCAGCTGTCGTTTGAACACAGGCAAGGACTGCACTTCACGGAGAGATACAGGGAGATCGTTCCAAAGACGAGCAGCAGCGATTGTAAAGCTCATGTCACCAGCTCGTTTGCAAGATCTCGAACCAATGAGGCCGGGTACGAATTGATGATGAGCGCGGCGTTGCCTAATCAGCAGGATCCGTGTTTTTTTTGGAGATGCATATGGCGATAGATACCTTGGGATCCTATCATTTAAGGCTTTGTAGATGTACAGCATGAGTTTGTATAGAATTCTTTGTCTAACAGGGAGCCAATGCAGTTCCTCCTAAGACGTCAGTAGAGGACTGGTCCCGTCCGCAAGCAATACCCAAGACGCGCGGACAGCCTGTTTTTGCAGGCGTTGAAGGCGAGTAAGGTCAGCCTCACGCAAGCCAAGAAGAAGAGAGTTGCATAAGTAAAGGCGGGAAAGAACCAAGGCGGGGAAAGGTACCTCTCTCTCTCTTCTGATGGAAAAAAAGAAACAATAACATGTGATATTTCTCTCACAATTGTTTTCAGAAGTCATCCTCATATCCTCCAATCCCCCCCCCCCAAGAATAATGACTCATCCCCTAGCTAGTTCAACTTCAAATCACCAAGCTCAATCATTTTCATCTGTAGGCCTATGAGTGAGGATTATGTAAGTCACGGGTCAAATTATAAAAGCCCCCCCCCCCCAAAATTAAAAAAAAAAAATGTACATTTTTCTGGAAAAGTTAGGCTCTTTAGTCTGTTACAAAAATGTAAAATGTACACTGCAATGTTACATATTTAATGTGCAAAAAAAAAAAAACACAACAGTTAATCTTCTCCCTGAAATGACGTCATTTATTAAATTTGATGACGAATTAAAAATGACACTTTCGTGCATTGGGAATAGGGGAACATTCTACACTGTTACTTGGAAAGGAATTGAAAAGTTGGGTGACAGCGTGAACTTTATAACGTCATTCTGACGTAATTCTAGGCATGTTGGTACTCATTTTGGTAGCAATGGAAAGAAGATGACGATCGCTATCCATTGGCACCAAAATCAAGTGTCTGTGGTATTCTTGTGTTGTACTAGACATGTTGGTACTTGTCTCCGTGATTTTCTCTATAGTAAAATCACATGAAAATGTCATTTTTAATAATTTAATAAATGACATCATTTCAGGGAGAAGGTTAACTTTTGTGTATTTTTTTTGCACATTTAATGTGTAACATTGCAGTGTACATTTTATATTTTTGTAACATTTTAAAGAGCCTAACTTTTCCAGAAAAATGTACCCTTGTCAGGGGGGGGGGACTTATTAATTTTGACCTGTATATTTTGTCATATGTAAATCAAGCTTGTTTGTATGATTTTAAATAGATATATGTAATATGGCACCCAGGATATGGGACTGAATATCAACTTGAGCTAACTTGATGCAGTGATCGATTTAGAAAGGGAATTAAGTATGTGTCTATGCAGCCACATACGCATCAAAGTCTACCTTTTATGTAGCAAACCTACGCAACAATTTATTGATCCATGTGATAAAGGCCGCCAGTCAGTGATGTATTGGAGGGTATATATGCTTTAATACGCTGTGTACCAAAAAAGTGGCACTTTTTTGGCCTATTTGTGAGTATACATGAAAAATAGTAATTAGGGTATATGCGTGCATGTATGCGTGATACGCGCGTATACGCAAAAAAATAGTAATTAGGGTATACGCGAGTAGTCTGTGTGTGTCCCATCTAAGTACCTTATCTTCTCCTTGGTGTTTTGAACTTTTGACGTAAAGGAGTATACGTAAAAAGGAGTATACGTAAAACAATTAAATTACCACCAGATCACTGTCGCCAGAACTATAAGTTAAAATGTGTCTCAAAACATGCACATTCTTATTTACCAAATACTACAAAATTCTAGATTTTATACAACACTGTCACGGTGGTAATATACACTAGAGTACCAATTACTGACTGCCATAGTTATAGTACTAGTATTTGTAACTTCGCATTTAAACTCACTACAGTTGCCGTATTAGTATAACAGTGTATAGCTTATTAGCCCTACATGTATACACATTGCTTATGAGCATGCACATCTCATAAATAAAGATTCAAAATTTAGCTCTTAGTTATACCAATTGAATAGCGTGTAATACACCACCACCATATCTTGCAGTGCTTGTTACCTGTACTGATGTTTAGCACAAAAACTCACTTGCTATATTGCCCATCACCCCATGCATCAAGCTTGTAACTGCCACGTCCACAGCAATTTTTAAAATGGCAGTGGACCTTGCCATAGGACCTTGTATGTGACCATTAAATGTAAGTACAATTAAGAACATATCTCCAAGACAATGAAATACCAATTAGTGAAAAGTAAGCCCCAGCACATTTGCCACAAGTAATCCTGAAAACACCTTGGGTAAAACTCTAATTCCAAAAGTAAGCACATTGCAAGTACACCCTGTATGCTAGGAAAATCTAAGTCAAAAATAAGCACATTGCAAGTAAATCATAGCGTTATGGGAAAAAACTAAGTCCAAGATAAGTACATGTAAGCACAACGTAGCACCATTGTCAGCCCAAATTTTATACCTTTCATGAAAAATTGTATAAGTCCCAGATAAAGTACATTGTAAGCACAAAGTTAAGTACATTGTAAGCACATTTCATACCTTTTTATGAAAAATTTTGTATAAGTCCCAGATAAAGACATTGTAAGCACAAGTAAGTACAGAAAAATTGATAAAGATAGATAAATATAGTTACATTTCAAGTACATCCAGTATGTACTTACTTTGTGCTTCTTACCAAATAAGTACACAATAAGATGACCACTCTAGCTTACAAGTAAGCACATCCAAATGTAATTGTTATGTTACCTGGGGATGCCTCAGCGAGGTGCAAAGTCATGCAATCAATGCAGGTAATTCGGTTTCGGACTGTAATGAACCAGTTGCCATGTTACACTAAATTTGGCGGTGTTTGTTTGGGTCAAAATTCTAAGTTAGGTTTTTCGAATATAGGCTCCTAACTTTCAATTATCATCAAGTCGTCCCAAGTTATCCACAGAGATGTTGGAGAGTCCCGTTTATTACCTTGAATGAGAAAAATATCAATGGGCGACACACTTTTACAACTATTTTTTGGTTTTCTTCCACTACTGCTATCCTGGTAAATTTGTCGAAATTTCATGCAGGGGCAAATGTGTTTTCCTCAAAATCGTTGTTTCATAACGCCTTTCTAGGGTGATAGAGGGCGCTTCATCATTTCATGTCCTTTATAGGCCTATAGGCATATTGGATGATTCCCGCACATGGATTTTTCTGTTTCTTCAGAGGTAATGGTAAAGCTTCTTGCATGTTTTCCCCCGAATTATATCAGTTATAATATTGTGTCGGCCACTTTGATTAAAATTACTCTAAAATAAAAGAGACAATTTGCATGGGGTTCAAATCAGTGTGTATCAAATCTTATGTACGGATAGTGAATGAGAGTTAAATTGATTGGCATCACGTTTGAGCATTTAATAGATTCAAGGGTCCTGTGGAAATGCAATGTGTTAGTTGATGAGCAGGAGTCATTCATTTTAAAAGGCGAACAAGCCAAAAAGACATTTATCTCCATTTTGCAGGTGTGGAAGGAAATATCGTGCCGTTTAATTCATCTAAATCTTTGTGGTGGATAGTTTATGAAAGGTGCAATTGTCTGTGTCAGATGGTATGTACTAAAATAGCTAGGCCATCGAAAACCTGAACGTTCATCTTAAAAAAAAAAAATATTGTTTTTCAAATGAGTAGTAATACAGGCAGTATTTTCGGAGTTCCTGTGAATTTTGCAAAGGATTTGCAAAGTGCGTGGGACGATGATATCAATAATAATAAAATGAAAACTTCCTTAAAAACGGCTAATGTGTGTCAAGAGGAAATATCATGAATGAAAAATGCGCAAGGAAATTCTGTGTACATGCTAATGCAACATTAAAACAAATTGGCCAATAATTGTGGTTCAAAGTATAGGTGTCAGATATTGGTTTGTTATAATACTATTAATAATAACTGGAACAATGCAACTTCGAGGCGCAGCTTAATAAAAACACACAATGAGTGGAAAGTGAGGATTTATTTCATGGGTTCCTCTGCCCATATCAAATGAACATGAGGAGAGTGGTAATTAGTTTAATATTATAACTTATGCAAATTAAATCCAGTATGTAGTAGCCCTCTGTGATTGAACCACGGTTGTGTTTGTTAAACGCAGATATATACGGCGGGAGCCACAGTTCGGGGCTCCATGAGACGATACCAGAATAAAGCGAGAATCTAATGTTGCGTGATGAGTCAACTAAATCGATTGGCCCTATGTTCACCTTTGTTCCGGACTATGAGTAAGTCGGACTTAATTCTACACCGAGGGGACGTGTATCCAAAGGCAAGTTCCCTAACCAATATTAGTCCACGCCCCTCCTCTCTGTTGATCTATACATTTCCATAAATGCATGGGAATTTTAACAGTCACAATTAAATACTACCCAGGCTTGACTGCCAACATTGTATTGGTTGGGTTTTTTCATGTCAGATTTAGGCTGGCATAATAAGGGGATCTTGTGAAGGTGATTTGGAACAACTTCTTAAATCGTTTACAGATTTGCATTCTCCATGGCCTGGAAGTTGTATTAACGAATCAAATGAGAACAATTGCGGCGTCAATTTACATCAAGGGCCGTTACCGTGGCTTATAGTTCACAATCAGGTTTAGTTCCGGGATCGGTACCAGGCAAGTTTATGTTTTATTCGCATGGTCTTTTCCACAAGCCGTCCGCCGGTTAAAATGTTGGATTGACGGGGATATGAGTACTGTCAATATAGTAATTTTGATGTGGCCATATCAAACGTGATAAGAGCTAGGGGATTCTAGTGGCTTATAATACGGACAATATAGCTTCAGGTTATCCCCGTACACCCGAATGCGTGTGGTTATTTGGAATAATAAAATAAAAACAGTACTATATAGATAAAGCGCTTATTGGGGCCATCATGTTCCCCGGGCACTTTGAGAGGTTTTCTTCTTTTTTGGATTCGAGATACACCCTCGCATGGCAGCCATTACACGTATGACTTAATTTTCATCGCGGCAATGTATGCTGGGAATAACATTAAATGAAAGGCCTTGTTTATTTTTTCAGGATATCTTAGAGTTGGTTTGTTCCAATTAGCACCGGTATATGAATGATTATGTCAAACCTCTTTTAAGCCTATATTTTACGGTCTCCTAATCAATTTCGTGTTTCAAACGTTTCAGTGCCACAATGAAGTAGGGAATTAAAGATAAGTTGGTATGCGCAAAAAAGCTTTGAAGCGTTCTCTCGAGGGGAATTGCAATTGCTAGCTGGTTCCTTATCATTCGTTTGCAGTGCAATCGCGCTAGCAGGGATTTCCTTCGGTGTTTGATTGATTTATGTGGCGCTAAACAGGCAGGGTTCAAAATTTAATTTCAAGGTGCAACTGACCTGCAAATGGAAAATGTGGCTTATATTTTGCTTTATTTTTAGGAATTCCTATATTGGGGAAGAAGTCATTGGGTCTCTGAGGCACGCAAACGCGTTGGTTTTGGGGGGGTTGATACTGAGAGATGTGATTCCAAGGCAATTAAAACAAAATAAAATCATCTTGTGCAAATCATTCTATAAGCATGGTGTGAGGTTTTTCCCCTTGGGTGGCATTGTGGGGAAAATCGGATAATTCTCAGGTCGGATACCAGGAGTATCATATAATAATAAACAAACTTCTGGCACGTCTACATGGTGCTCATATCAAAGGTTGTGAATTTATTTAACCAATCTAGTTTTTCAACATACTTTTGAATGGGCGGGCCCGCTAAAATTATCTCCTATTGTAGCTTATATGGCGTGTTCACGTTTTAGACTGTGGGCCTCACTCGTCAATCTCTTTGCATTTAGCAGCATTTTTGCCTTCATTGTAAGGGAATTAAGGGAAGGGCGTAGACGCTGATAAAAAACAAATGGAAGTAGAAGGCCCGGTGGGAACTTGGAATTTTTAAAATGGCTCGTCAAATTCTCCATCAATTTGCAAATCAGAACTGTGGACCAAACTCGTGTTAATAGCAGTTTTCTGCTAGCCTTTTTGGTTTTCGTAGGTGTAGGGAAATACGTGTGCATCCTGAAAGCGTTATTCAAATTTATTGTCTGTTTATGAATATTTATATTTGTGGCAATCAGATTTTATTCACGTGCCAATCCATTTTCAAACTGATACAAGAGGCAATTCCACACTCATAAACTAGATTGGAAGTGTGTTTTGATACATGTTTGTGGTGTTCTGATAGGCCAAAAACAATTATCTGGAAAAATAGGCCTAAATGATCTTGATGCGCCTAGTGTTTATTGCTGCAATAAAAAAATAATAAATAAATATGGGCTAAATCTATGCTTTTCCTATATTAGGTCAAACATATAATTCATTTTTTTTTATTTTGTAATTCCAGGCAGCATGACTCTGCTTTCTTTACAGAAATGCAGGTTAAGTGTGAACCTTTAGGCATTTGTACAGGCGGTGTTCGCTGTGAAAAAAATTAGTTAAAGGTATGACATATATTCTGCAGCAAGCTTTAGAGTTCAAGATTGGAAGCGCACACATAATCAAGAACTCCCTATAATTTTCAACCCCCAATTGTTGTCGTCTTGGGTTGTGATGCTGTTTTGAAGATTTTGGCATGACGTTAATCGGGTTGCTTTTGTTAGGGGCCTCGTGTTTCTTCCAACTCCCTGTGGAATTTCAGCTCTACGCGGGTTGGGTTAGTTTTTTAAAGGCTTGAAAAAAAAATGAAAGGGGGGGGGGGGGTGGGTGTTGTAAATTTTGTGCCAAAAGTTCTTGGAGGAAAAATAGGAAGGAAAAATGCCTTGACATTTTGTAATGTTTGGTGTTTATAGTTATATGTCAAGCCATGGAATTTAGAACAACGTGTGGAGGTTATGGAAGAACTGGCCTCCTGGCCAATTGTACGGTCGATTGGCATGATACCTGCGTTTGTGTGCTCTCGTCCAGGAAACTCTTCCTAGCCTTCCAATGAGGTCTGGATACAGATAAGTATGTAACTTAAAGGCTTGTAGGCTGACATATTTTGTCAGACAGTTAAATATTTAACAATTCGGTTCATTTTCTGCTTGTATGCAAATGATTTATTTTGATAGAAAATAACACAATAAATTGGCCTTGTGGTCATGCATGTGACCGATGCTCAGTTGCAATCCGGGGGTGAAAAATGCCTATGTCTTAGCTCTGTGGACAAAAAAGATAAAAATACTGTTTAGGGTTGTTTTAGCTTGTTTTTTAGTCGGTTTTGTTGATCAATACGTGTTTAGGGGCATTTTGAACGTCCATGTTCAAGCATCATATACACCTTTGAAATGACTAAAGTGACCCCCCCGGGTTTAAACCAAAGTGAGGAAAGTACCGATTTGGGGTTAGTGAATTCTCAGCAACCATATTCAGTGTATAGTCTGAAGAGTAAATAAAGCGGGCACGGAACCCTTACGAGAGCAAAGACTTACTTGTTTTTTTTTCAGGCCTTTTTTGTGAAGTTTTTGATTTTTATTTATGTGTTGAGACATTTGTTCATTTTCCTGACCTTGTGATTGTTTTGAGACCAGTGTTATATATCGAAACCTGTGTTTTTGTTTGGATGTTGAGACCTCTGTATTTTGCGACCCTTTGCGTTGTTTTGAAGATCTTTGTTCGATATTGAGACCTTTTGTGTTTTGAGACCTTTATGTGTTTTTGCGACCCGTTGTTTTTGACTCTTTGTGATGTTGAGACCTTTGTGTGTGTTTTGAGACTTTGTAAAGTTTTGGGACCTTAGTTTGTTGAGACCTTTGTTTTTCTTTGTACCTTTGTTGTTGAGACCTTGCTCAGTGTTTGACATTTTGACGTTGCGGCCATATTACAGAAGTTGTACAATGTAGTATAATTATGGTTGGTGGTTTTGAGTGTATTAGCAATCTAAAATAAAGGTGAGACATTTCTAATCAAAGAATAATTTAGATTACTTGGCCGTTAAAATACCTTTCTATGAAAAAAAAACATGTGACGAAATAGAAAAAGAATATCACGTAGAAAAAATCACTCTATTGAAAATATTTTCCCTACAATACACTTAATAACATAGTCCATATCAGCGGCTCAAATTCAGTGGCGATAGTAGAACCTACTACTCTTCTGCAATTACCCCAACTAACGGTGGGATTATACTCGAGAGTGTTTGTCATTCATCATGTCAATCATTCATAATTTATTGAGGAAACATACATATGAACGTATGTAAAACAGATTTAAAAAACCAGACAGGAGAGCTGAACAGTTATCAGCAAGCAGTCAGCAAAACATTTAAAAATCCTTATAGAAAAACATTCAAAATAGTGAAAAGAGAGCCAGCCCTTTAAAGAATTATTGCACATGCCAGAAAGTCCCTACAAGAAATTTAAGGACAAGTCATGGTCATATTTCGAGTAAAAATGAGTAAGAACAAATAACTGCTTTTTTTGCGGACAGATTAATGTAATGATAATATTAAATATTATTTTTTAATTTTGCTACCAAAGGAGAATGAATAAAATGTTTTAAAGCTCGAAAGGAGACCCTACTACGATTTCACACAGAATAACTTGGTGTCATAACTATGTTCTTGGAAGTTGATGCGCCATACAGATAATTTTGTTTTCTTTCCGTGTGTGGGTTTTATGAATGTTCTGCTCAAAAGAATATTGAGCTCAATTATAATGATAGATTTGGGGGCATTCATTAAACAAGAAAAAAGATTCGGTTGTGCGTGGAAAGGTGTCGGGGGCATTGTAGTTGCAGGTGTAAAAGAAACTAAGGTCCCCGGAGAGTGTCCTAGCTACCATAGCAACATTGACGGAATAAACCTGATTTTGTAGACGAGGTCATTTGGGTACAGTGCTAGAACAAAAATGATGCAATAGAACCAAGGGAAGAACACAATAGACAGATGGGTGGTAGGACACTCAATCACATGGACACTGTAGTTACTGTTAAAACCTGCTTTTTTGACCTATAAACACATGTTTTTTTTTTTTTTCATTTGAAAAAAAAACAACTGCAGTGTCGGTCGAAAAACGTCTCAACCGATATTCCAAGTAAGCTACCGAGATCTAGTTTTTAATAAAAAAACCTATTTTACAGGCCAGAATACCAAGTTGATTGACCGAAATTGTTTTTTTCTCGTAAGGAAAAAACCACCTTTTGGATTTCGATTCTCGATCAGAAAAACCTGCATTCCCACTAAAAAATGTTTCCATCAGGAATCCAGGTTTTACGATCTAAAGACCTGATGGTTTTGTTTATTTGTTTTTTTTATTTGATTTGCACTGGATTTCGGGAAAATGCAGCAAAGTTTCTAAACGAAAGTTAGGATTTCTTTAAAAATAATGTTATTTGAATCTGAGCGTTCAGCCAACATTTTTAATTCAAATTTAGTAGAGCACATATCTATGAAATACATTCATCAACAACGGGCCGGTTTGGAGGTTTTTTTTTTTTTTTACATTATTTCTTTGGTGTTATATTTTGGGCGTAATTATTATAATATGTATCTGATACAAAAACTATATAGATGCGAAAGGTGTTGTTAATGTAATTATTATGCCTATTTTGTTTTCCAATTTTGATATTTGGTAAGTCCGAAGGGTGTTTTTTGGAAGATCATTTATTCCGAAAGGCTATTACTCATATTGGTTTTTACTCGAGAGGTTTAAGTACGAAGGGGCGTTTGTCCGAAGTTCGGACAAACGACCCCTTCGGAGTAAAAAAACCATCGAATTAATAACCCTTTTATATATTTTTCGGAACATTGCCCCTTCGGAGCAAAATCCTTGTATTTTTTTTTCGGAGAAGAGAATAAACAGCCCCCGTCGGAGAAAGAACTCAATTTATGTTTCGGACTAACGACCCCTTTTTTGTTTTAGGACAAAGGCCCCTTCGGAAGAAACCCCTTTCGAAAGAATAAACCTTGGAAAATTAAACGTTCGGAGTAAGTAAGTAATGATTTTCGGAAAAATGAACATATTTTCGGACAAACGACCCTTCGAGTAGTAAAAACTGTTCGGAAATATAACACGCGGAATAAACCTACCGGAAATAGGAATCCATGAAATCGTGTGTTCGGACAAACGACCCTTAGGGATATTAAAAACACTTCGGAGAAATAACACTTCGGAATATAAGTCTGTCCCCCACTCAGGTGTAGATCACAGTTCCATCGCCCTGTTTCACATGCAATCTGAGAAAAATGATGCATTTCTACTTCAGGCATCTGTTCAAATCCAACTGGATGGAAGCATCTGTCAACTTTCATTCACTTAGCTTGTGTAATCACACAACCCCCTGATCCATTTCTTCTTGGATTCTACAGAAATCTCTTATCCCCAGCCTTGCTTTAGCTCTACATATGTCTTGCATTAGTTCTTGGCTTGTCAGACAAAGCGCTGTTATCCAAACGGATCTAGATGCTGCCTCATCACTGATATATATTCCTCTTCCTTCTGGTGGCTTTGTGGTCGAACTTCAGGCGAATCAACTGCAGCTGATCTTCGCACATTCCCCTGGACTCCAAGCTTCTTTGTACACCGTCGTGGTTGAACTCCAGATCTCTTGCTACTTTTGCTCTGTCCTCTTCAGGAACTGATTTCCCCATACATCTTCACTAATTGCTAAGTCCACTTGGTGAGTCTGATCCACCTGCTTCTAATATCTTCTTATGCTTGCTACTAATTCACTTCATTGCTTAGCTTCATCTTCATTGATGTCACAAATCACTACGTAGACATCATGCAAAATTTGCTTTGTCACTTCTGGTTCTACTCATGCGTACCAGCATGATCCTCTGTACATCTTCTTAAAGCAAAATTGGCACAATTTGGGGAAGATATGGCCCAAAATATGGTCACTGTCGTCGATCAAACCTCTGGTCACTGGACAAGTCTCCATTCGGCCACCACAGGAAGCGTAGCATATCTTTGTCATCTGGTGGTATGTGGCACTTGAATGGAACATGGCGTTCTAATATCCGCCATGATGGCTACGTGCTCCCTTCGCCATCTCAACATGATTCCAACCAAGCGGTTAATAATCATGCTGGTCCCTGGAGAAGAATGCCGTTCAATGATGAGCCTTTATAGGAAGCCCGGGCAGTTGAAATACAACTCGATGGTGGGTCCTTTGTTGTTTGTGTGTTTTCTACCCGCATGGTGCGGGCACATACCAAACCTTTCCGTCTTCTCTGTGCAATTGAGATGAAGGGACTTTCTCGGCATAGCCTTTGGTGATCAGCTTATCCATGAACTCTGTGTACTCTTCATGCAGTTGATCATTCTTCTTTAGTCGTTTATGCAAACCACTAGCATACATGACTGCTTGACTGTAGTTATCTGGCATTTTTACAGACTCATCTCTGTAAGGCAAGGGCACTACATAATGGCCACCTTTCAGCTCTGTTTTTTCCTCCATCAACTTCATAAACTTCTTATCTTCAATGGATGGCAGCAGAGTGTAATCATTTACATTTTCCACAAAGTCCATATTCATGTATTTCCTTAGCTGTGCATCCAACTGTTCATTTGCTTTCTCCATACTGGTCACCCTTCTGGTGTTACAGAAATACACAGGCATATTCTTCATATTCTTTCCTGGGAGACCATACACCAGCCAACCAAGTGGAGATTCTATGACGTAAGGATCACCTAGGTTGCCAGTAACGGTCTGTAATGGCTGAGTAGCAGCTGGGACGTTGTTCCCAATCATCATTGTTACTCTGGGTAGGCAAACACATGTTTCATTGCTGTCTGCTAAGTCAGGCAGCTTGATAGACTGCATGTGGCTCCATTCTTTCATGTCCTTCTGTGTTGGAATATCCTGGTCTGATATTGGTATGGTGTCTTTAATGAATACCTCCGGCAAATCAATAAATGAATCGCCATCAATTCGTCCAACTTGTAACTCATCCTGCAGTGCTTGTGTTTGAACAAGCGTCTCATCAGTTATGGTTTTCACTAATAGCTTTACGTTCTTGACTCTGAGGTTTAAGCTATGGGTGAAATCTTTGGCAGCAAACACGGTGCCACAACCATTATCAACAAAGGCGTAGGTTTTTATATGTTGAGATGATGTCCTTGCTTTCACAATACTGGTACTACCGTCATGCGCGGCCCAACACTTGATTTAGCCATGCCTGAGGTGACTTTTGTGGGCTCTTCCTTTTGCTTCTTTGGATCTCTGTCATTGATGTGTAATGCTGTTTGATGTTTGCGTCGACATTTAGTTATAAATTTATCAGTATATCTTTTGAACTTGTTTTTATTGATGCATGTTTTCTAAGTGTATCTTTGCAATTAGTTGGTTTATCCTGTTGTTTTATACATGGATAGGTGATGCTCTGGTTCATCACTGTATGATGTGTATCCTTTTGTAATTGTTAATTGTAATTTTAATTGAAATGAAGTTTTAATATTGCGTTGTTTTTTATATTTAATGACAAATGTAATGACACGATATAACACAATTGTGTTGAGTTGTCGTTAAATTTTAATACTCACTCACTCACTCACACTTCTCAGCTGTTACTGATACTGTCTGCTGAGTTCAAGAGTCTCATATTTCCATGCATGGCCATGGTCAGTGATATACATACCCTACTTGCACCACTAGTGATAGTGACATCCCTGCTTGCACTAATGAGACTAGTCCTAACAATAACCTAAAGGTAGCTATGTAACAGTTTTCTGATTGTTTTGGGTCAATGCAAAAGTTTTGGCTTGACAAATTAACTGTAGAAATTCTTCTCAGTTCTATAGCCTTTTATATCCAAAATAATACTCCAATGTTATAATATACAATTGTGGGAGAATTACATTGTTTGTATGTATATTTTACACTGATAGCATTGAAATTTCATTAGCAACTAATATTTCCTGTGTGTAAACAGCCAACTTTTGTATAGCAATGTATGACAGATATTACTACATAATAGTGATTTGGCCTTGGCGCTGCTATAGAAGTTCTCTTTAAAAGGGAAATATGGTAACCTGAAGCGGTGTTTCCATGCAATGCGATTCTAACCTCAAAATAATCCATATTAGCGAAAAAGTAACTGAACTGAATGTCTTTTTGTGTCACCATAAAGGTTGATCATTATGATTGATTGATGCCTTGCATATAGTCATTACCTATATGTTCCAAAACTCATTTGTTGTTTCATTTCACAAATTGTGCACTAAATGCAGAAGATTGTCCTTTTTAAGGCTCGTCTTTTAAATGTGTTCTTGTTTTTTTTTTTTTTTTTAAAAAAAGTAAAAAAAAACTCTATGATTAATTTTAATTTTAATTGATTTAAATTTATACCATCTGTTGGTTGCTCATAAGGTTTTCTAAAGTTAAGTTTGCCATATTTAGCGACCATTGGTTTAGTACATAGGCTCAGAAATTTCAAGGTCATATTTATAGAATAGTCCGACTTTGTTGAAACCCGGTTTTAAATCGTTCATTGGGTCAACTAAATAAGAAAAATTATTAAATCCCCACAGCATTTTTTTAACAATATCATTCTCAATTCATTTGAGAATATGCTAATATTTAGATTACAAAAAAGCTTGTTCTGTCGGAGTTCTGTCACAAACAAATATTTATTTTGTATCTGGTGTAATTCCAAGCCTTGCCATTGATGTAACCATACTTTAATTTGAACGGATACCGAGGAAGGTGGGGAAATATAATTTTGGCATCAGAAACCCATTTCCAAAGGTACACGGTAAACTACAATGTAATAATTCCGCTCTCATTGGGGTGCCGGATTTTGAGTGTGGAAATCCAGCCCCTAGCCCTTCCACCCCCTTCCGCTGAAACGTTGATCTCATTGATTTTCTTGACAATAATTTCTTTTTTATATCTTTTTTAAATGAAGTTTTTACTGAAATCGCTATTTTGGCGCCCATCCTGGAACTCGTCTTGGAGCCACTTTTAAATTTTAGGAACATCCGGATCATGTTTTGGGTCATAATATTAACTACAAAATGGTTTGGTTTACTAGGGGAGGGAGGGGTGGAAAGAAGTGGTCCTGGCTCCCCTATATTATCCCTATGAGATGCTCTCTTGGTTCCTCATGGCGTTGCCAACAAACTGGGAGACAATTGCATCAGCCGTTGTGACTTGTTGATCTAGATAAGACAAAATGTGCACTGTTTTAAAAGACACTACAAAGGTAACGATTTTTCCTTTCTATTTATATCATTTCATCATTTACATTTTTTACAAAATTGTATTCGTACTCGTAACAAAAAGTCTATCTACGAATGTAAATCACAAAATCACACCCTTACATGTCACTCTTGACGAAGAAAAGCACTGGATCGCACAATAGCTCACAGTATAGAAATTAATTTTTGACTTAAATCATAATCTTACAAAATCCACGTATATACAGTCATTATAAGCCACAAAACCTAACAAAATCCATAAATATCACACCAGCGGCACACTTTGTGAGATTTTTGGAGATTTGGTTGGGTAGGGTTAGCTTCCAGCCGAGCTTGTTCCTCAACACACGAAGATGGCGTGCTAACAGGAACTTGAGGATTGGTCATCTCCCACACGATTTTGAAGACGGTTATATCCTGTTAGCCTGTAAATTGTGTTCAAGTCATTGACTGAAAGTCACTCTGCTGATTTATACACATGTTGAATTTGCCGTGTAAAGGAACAAATGTGTGATCGCCTGGCTTCTCTCAAATATTAATGGGTAGAAGAAAGTCGGGCAAATTTTGGGTCCTTAGTGAGTTATGTAGTTCAAAGGTTCAAACAGTGTCTACATCCAGATATCATAACACATCTGGATGAAAACAAAATTGACAGTTTGCGAGAGCCAGCCGTAAATAAGGCCGACGACCAGCTTTGCTCACCAAACGATAGTAATACTAGTAGGCTAGCCAAGAATATACTAGTTACAACAAGTACAACAATAAGTCGCGTTCTAACCAAGAGGGGAAATCCAGTCAGGTTCCCATGAAGGGAGTAAATAAAGTAATGGTGCACTAATCAAAAGTTATAAGACCCAAATCACAGTTCACATGCATCACATAAGAAGCCAGGACATACAGGGTCACGGTGTTGGGAGCTCCAGCGCTATACACCCAAAAAGAGGGAGCCAAAAGTGAGTCAAAACCAATAAGTTATGCAGTTACGTTGAAGTTCAAAGTTCATTCTTCTGTTCAAGAAACAAAAAAAAAAAATCACAAAAGGGGAATTGACACAGAAAAAAGTAAGGGAGGACTTTTTTAGACCAAAAAACCCATTTAATCAGGAGGCATTGGGGGCACAGGGTGGAAATGGCGTACAGACTTTTTCTATGATTCGATTTTTGTGAATGAGGACCTACCTAAGTAATACTTTCTGCGGGGTGATGCAAAAAACGTGCAGTGGATTTTCTAGAAATCCAATATGGCGCTATCACGCTAAATCATCAATATGGCCATAATTTTCTGCAATAGATCCAGGTTTTAAAGCACGAAGCATCTGTGGGAAGGGTGATTGACTTGTTTGTCATAACATTACCATCAAATCCCAATATGGCCACCCTAAAAACCCCAAATATGCCCTGAAATCATCCAATTGACCAAACTCATCAAGTATTTGTACTAGAGGGATAATTTTGCGCTCTATACCAGTAGGAACTCATATCTGACATTTCAAGTCATCAAGATAGCAGGCAATAGGACTGCCTTTTAAGATCGGTTAACACCTACATTGACCGTCATTTAATTTTTTAAGATGTTGTCAAAACAAAAAATAGGACCAATACGATTATAATACCTTCTAATAATAATTTAGTTGATGTAAACTACCATATAAGACACATATAATGTAGGTTTACTATTTTAAGGCGGCTCTATTGGCTGCCATCTTTAATTTGAAAAATGTCCATACAGAGAAATGCAGTGAAGGGTTCTCGTGATCAAATACATGGATCTCATGAAGTGTAAAGCATAAAGCAGCCTATAGACACTGAAATCAAGCCTCTAACTGCAAAATGTGCAGACACTGACGGGTCCTGATTGCGTTGGGGAAATGCATTCGAGAGGGGTTAAAGTAACACCAATTGTAACAGATCTTAAACAACTGCAGAACACGTTTAGGTGTTCAGTATGTTTTCAAGTGCGTAAATAGGTATAATGGAGGAGTTTAAGATCATTTATGATTCCGAGAGCATATTTGACTTTGGAGCAGCCATATGGGATTTGAGGCAAGGTAATATTTAAATTACATTACCAACACTTTCTCATGCTTAAAACACTGGAGTACAGAGAGATATTTGTCTATATCGGAAAATACTTAAGGGATTTTTAGTGATTTTGGACATGGTAACAGCCGTGGATTTTCAAAATAGCACTGTACAAATTTGCACACCATCCAAATTATTGGCTTCGGTCCTAATGAATAAATCTATCAATAGAAAAAGTCTGAACTCCAATCACATCCTTCAGGATGTGGCCTTAGACTTCACCTGATAATTAGAACATGCCGCGGACACGTGCTGGCACAGTCGATGAGATGGAAGATGCACTTCCCATTTGCTATTGAGAGTTCCACAGGAAATAGTGCATTGATTCAGTGGATAGGTATAAGTGTTTAGTGTCCCTCTTCACAAAATGAAATTTGAAATCAGGACCTTGGTTTCTGGAACTCTCATAATTGGTGTTCGACAAGAATCACCATAAAGGGGGATCAAGGTTTTTGAATGATTTGGCAGGGGGAAGGGAAGTGCTACCAGATCCCGTTCCCAGGTACGATGTACAGTGGATGAATTGATGAGGAAATATAATTTTCCCTGCATGTGCAGTAGAGTAACTAGGTCAATGACCAGAAAAGCATCACAGGAAAAACTGTGAGCAGGTGATAAATCAAAATACTCATACACTATAGGAAGAGTGTTGAGGATGACTTCGTCCCAAATTTAGAGGATACTTTTCTTTCAAGGGTAGAGGAAGTGGGAGTTAATCTTCCCTCTTCAGGGGAGAATAAATTCCATGTTAATGAAAATCCAGCCCCTGAGCACAAACAAAGTGGCAAGCTGGTAAACAATGAAAATCCAGCCACTGAGCATGATAGAGTTAGGGACTGTAAAGGAGACCCTTTAAGCCATGACAAGCTGGTAAATGAGCAGCACAATGACCCAGCACTTAGGATATTAGGTGAGAGGGCATTGACGCACCAGGAAGCCGAGCAAATTCCTGTATGTTTCTACAAGTAAAATGGTGTCCTCATGAGAAAATGGCGGCCACCCGATGCACTTGTAGATGAAGAATGGAAGGTTGTGCATCAAATTGTAGTGCCAAAGGTATACCATAGGGAAGTGATAGGCATAGCTCATGATAGTCCCATGGCATGACACTTAGGTGTGATAAAAACACATGACAGAATTAGGAGTCATTTTTGGGGGCCTACACTCAGAAAAGATGTGTCTGAGAATTGTAAAACTTGTCACACATGTCAAATGGTGGGCAAGCCCACTCAGAAAATTCCTACTGCTCCCTTGCAACCAATACCAGCATTGATGAGCCATTTAGTAGGTTGTTAATAGATTGCGTAGGACCACACGATTCCCTGAGGCTATTCCCTGGAGAAATATTATGGCACAGAATATAGTGAAAGCTCTAACAACGTTTTTCACCCTAGTAGGCCTTCCAAAATCAATTCAGTCTGATCAAGGATCAAATTTCATGTCAGGTTTGTTCCAACAAGTCATGGACCAGTTGGGAATTTCCCAGTACAGTTCTTCAGCATACCGCCCAGAATCCCAGGGGGCCCTAGAAAGGTACCACCAGACATTGAAAACAAAGGTCAAAACCTATTTTTTTTTTAATTTGAGAGGGATTGGGATGAGGGAGTTCATCTCCTCTTATTTGCTACCAGGGAGGCTGTACAATCATTAGGATTTAGTCCATTTGAGTTGGTGTTTAGTCACAAAGTAAGGGGACCATTGAAACTACTGAAGGGAAAGTGGTTGTGTGAAAATCCTGATTTGAATTCGTTAGACTATGTGTCTCAATTCAGACTCAGGCTCCAAAGAACCACAGAAATTGCCAAACAAAATTTCAAACAGAACCGGGCAAAAATGAAAACATGGTATGACAAAGATGCCAGGAGCAGAGTATTCAAACCAGGTGACAAAGTTTTGGCACTTTTTCCAATACAAGGGCATCCTTTGCAAGCCAAGTATTCTGAACCATATGAGATTGAGAACAAAGTGGGAGATCTTGACTATGTGATCAAAACACCAGGTAGACGTAAAAGTCGACAGTTATGTCACATAAATATGCTCAAAGAGTATAATGAAAGAGGTGATGATACTATTAAGCCTGCGTGTGTAATGTCAGTCAGTGTTAGTGATGAGTGTGCAAATGATGACATAAGAGAGTCAGTACCTGAACAAGACAGCACTGTTGACACAGAAAATGATTATAGGGTAAAATTGCAGAATTCTGACATACTTGCCAATTTACACAAGAAACTAGGTCATCTCCCAGAAAGTCAACAAGGTGAATTGAAAGAGTTAATTCATGAGTGGGAAAACATATTTACCCAGTGAGACACATGTCAAAACCCATGACATTGATGTAGGATACTCCGAGCCTATAAAGCAACATCCTTATAGGGTGAATCCAATCAAGTTGCAACATATCAGAAATGAGGTGAAATACATGTTAGACAATGGAATAGTAGAACAGAGCAGAAAATAGTAGAATTTCGCAGATTATTGACTCTGTTTTTCAAGAGTTTAACTTTATCCCAGTCGGTAGCTAATTTGGTCTTTCCAGCTATTTCACGGGCCTTTTGGCTTTGACGTCGCATATCAAAATACTCATAGATGATCCACCTAGGCTGTTGGTTCGAAACTTTGATCTTTTTTATTGGAACACGTTTATCACAAACTGGCAGTAGAAGCTTTAAGAACAAGTCCCACCCATGATCTGGTGAGTCAGCACAGTACACTACAGTGCCTTTTCTTATGCCTTTTCTGCAGGTGTAGGTAAATGAATGATTACTAAATGTACAACTAAGTACCCCTGGTAACATGCATGTGTGGTCTATTTGTCCAAATATGATCAATGCAACTGAAACTATCTTTAGTAATACGAGTTGCTTTGTTTATAATTTGCTGCATTCTAAAGATCCTCATTGTCTTTTCGAAATCCCTCCAGTCAGCATTATTTATTTTGAACTGATCATAATTAAAGTTCCCTATACATAAAACTTCACATGGATTTCTCCCTTTTTTAATGGCTCAAGCAATTCATGCAAAATAGGATGGAAGGTTTCACAAAGATTTGTTTCAATTTGCGAACGATAAACAACTCCAATTAAAATCGGTCTCGTTTTTGGAAGAAAGACGTTTCAGATGATGATTGTAGATTTGGCTCGAGCATGGTGTACGGTAGTTGATTATTAATGTAGACGGCAACAACCCCACCATTGCGCGGATAATTCAGATGAGGTACTATTTACGGCTTGGAAGTACTATTTACGGCGTAAATAGTACCTTGCTCACGTCTACATAAAATGGTGAAAATATTAGGGTATGGGCCATGCCCTTCTGCGCTGTCGATTCGTAATCCCTATCACGGGAGGAGAGCAAAACCAAGCGTAAATTCATAATTAATTATTAAAATCATATAACTATCTGTTGCCCCAAATAAAACTTGCAAATTTTCTTGAAAATGAATAAAATGTCACTTCAATTTATTTCCCCCAATATCAGTGACCAATAGATACACTAGAATTCAGCAAACAATGGAGCAAAAGATATTCAATTACCGGCGGTGTAGAAAAACACTTCAGATCCCTTTTCATCTTGGAGTGCAGGACGATTGTTATATTGTCTCGCGGTTGAAAAGACTCAGATGTTACCACCTCTCCGATTTAGACGAAGTCTTTTTTGAATAACGTAAGCGCAAAATAAAATCCCCACAGAAAGTTTGGAATATTTTAACCATATATTTCTGAATTTATTAGAGAATAATGTGCATAATATTTAGTATCACAACAAAGTTTGTTCTTTTAGGCTTAAAATGACACCTCAGTTGCAACCAGTGCCAACAAATGTGTGTTTTGCACCTGTTTTGTTCGGTCTTGTTTGCACCTAAAGTCTTGTCTTAAATGGTGTCCATTGTCTTTACACTTACAATTAAGAAATTTTTAAGGGCATGTTCTCGAGCATTGCTCTTATTGTCATCCTACCATGTTAAATGATTTACTAGGATGTTTTTTTGCTGGTGAATAAATGAACTGAACCATACCTGGTTTTGAAGCGAAGTAACTGCCCTTAGAAGATAGCAGGGTCAAAAAGAAAATGTGCCAAATCTGGACTGTAAAGCGCTATCAGCTGTGATTCTTCAATACACTGATGACATGAACAGCAAAGACAGGCAATGGATAAAACAAGCATGAGTAATTAAACTTACCCTAATAGCGAGTTAATCCTCCGTATGCTCCTACGACAGCCTGACATCTCCTTCTAATGCTGCTCACAAGTCTCCTCACTCTGTTCTGGGTTATGGCGTTCCATTCCTGTATCAGTATTCGACGTAGCTGTGCCAAAGTTGTTGCACTGGTCACCCTTTTGCGGACTGCAAGACCTAACTGATCCCATAAATTTTCGATGGGATTCAGATCAGGGCTAACAGCTGGCCACTGCATTCGCTCTACTCCATGATTTTGAAGAAAGTCGTCAATTATCCTTGCTCTGTGTGGACGAGAATTATCATCTTGCAAATCAGCATTCGGTCCAAGGTTCTGCAGATATGGTAGTGCAACTGGCTCCAAGATCTCATCACGATACCGAGCAGCATTTAATGTTCCTTCAACCAAAACCAGTCTCGTCTTTCCAGTCACTGAAATCCCGGCCCAAACCATGACACTTCCTCCGTGGTATGCTGACACGTTTTTCAATGCAGCAATCTGGAAATCATTCTCCTCGTCGCCTCCAGACTCTGACTCTACCGTCAACCTTTTTCAAACAGAATCTTGCTTCATCGCTGAACATGATGTTTCTCCACCTGTTCAAGTTCCACTGGCGATGTTGTCTACACCAGTGCAAACGAGCCTGCCTGTGAAGGTAAGTCATCGGAGGCTTCCAGGCAGGTCTTCCTTCATTTCTGCATTCATCCATGATCAGACACCTGTTCAAATCATGTTTCCATTCAATACAATTCAAAAGCATTGAATGAACCCCTACACATTGCAATCAATAATGGTAACCGAGGTGAGATCAGATCAATAGCTAAGTTGACTGAGTGAGAGCCCAGATTTGGCACATTTTCTTTCTAACCCTGTCATCTTCTAAGGGCAGTAACTTCGCGCTCCAAAACCAGGTATTTTTCCAAATGAGGCGTCATTTTAAGCCTTAAAGAACAGGCTTTGTAGGGATACTAAATGTTATGCACATTTTTCTAAAATAGATTTAGAAATATATGGTTAAAAAATATTGCAAACTTTCTGTGGGGACTTTACTTATCCTCATTCGCAAATAAATAAATCTTGAGCTTCTATAGTGCGTGTTCAATTAACTTTGTCCATGTTTTTCATCATTATTGAAGGAAGGAAAGAAAGGAAAGAAAGAAAAAAGACAATCCAACACCATGCCAGAATGTTGCTGGGCAAGCTTTGACCTAACAACTTTGTGCAGAATTAAAATCCGTAACTCATTGCTTAACTCAATTTACCGGCGCTTTCAGAATAAAACTTAGGGTCAACGACCTATATCATAAGGTAAACTGGAAGAAAGAGATAAGAAGGAACCACAACGACTTCCACAATCCGATTTTAATCTGTTTATCCATTCACCCGCACAAAAGGAAGGGATTCAAAACCACCCTTTGATCACAATCCCTCGGTGTCCGATGTGTATTTGTTGTTGTTTTCGTTATATAGGAAGTTAATGTACTTCGTTATGCGTACAGCTTTACTGCCCAAGATGCCCAGTGTGAAAAATAAAGGATGAGAGTTCGATTAGATTTGAAAGTTGGACCGGGGGGTCTTGTATTTTTGTTGGTCACCCCTGCTCGTTCCAGGGGTTCTGAAAGTGACCCCCAACGGGACCAATTTTCAGGTAAAATGTACCCCGCCCCTAATTGGACCAGCTTTGGTAAAATTATACTAGTTTTCAGTGAAAATATACACCTAACGGTACAGCAGTAATATGACATCCTCACTGTGCTTTTTTAAATATATTTTCCACTAGTATTATCCCAGTTATATACGCTTTTGAAATTACACTTATAATGTATCATAAACATCTTTACTTGTATGCACAATATTTTGATTAATATTGTAACAATTATTTTTTCACTGTAATGCATTAATTACATAATTATTTATCATATTGTTTTTGCTGTAGGCCTTTTCTACGATGAACAAATTAAAAATTGATTGACGATTGAAGGTAATTTACAGTGAGATTATACCCCTCGCGGGACCTGTTCTCAATACATGAAAAAAAATACACATTTAAAATAGCTAACATACAAGAAAAATGACACTTGTACTACTGCAAGAAAAATACACACTTAAGGTTATTTTGCTTATATGTTTAGGTTGATTTTTTTTATCCTCTTTGTATCATTGAACCAGTCACAGTCACAACTGAATTTGTACCCCCAGTGGGACTAGAACTTTAATATTTTGAATTTGATACCCCTAGCGGTAGTCCCGCATTTGCAGCCAATCCCTCTTTTTTTCGGAAGGAACATGGATTCCCGAGCAAAATCCAAGAACCCCCCGGGCGGTTTCCATGGATGCGGCCATATGTTTGAGTATTTACTTCGCAATGAAGAAACAGCCACGAACTGAGAATTTCCTTGAGCCAGAAAATCTGAATAGGATTATCTTGGAAGGTCCACTTGAATAACAATAGCAATTATGGGGCGGCAGATATATCGTTCAAATGTCAAGTGGGTCGTTGTGGTTCCTTCTTATCTCTTTCTTCCATGGTTATTGTGAAAGAGGACGGGTATTTTGTTACTCAACCCGAATCGTGGCGGTTATAACACATGGCTATAACAATGGCTCCGCATACCGGGCCCATTGTATATCTTTAGTTAATGGTTTGCTAAGTCTATACATATCCATTGGTCACTGATATTATGAAAGAGAAATTGATGTGACATTTTATTAATTTTTAAGAAAATGTGCAAATTTTATTTGGGGCAACAGACGGTTATGTCATGTTAATAATTTATCAATAATTTTACACCGGGTTTTGTCTTATATCCTTTGAAGGGACTAAGGAATGTGTTATGCAGCTTGTTATTTGGTCTACGCCCCATAGTCTATATTTCATATCACGTGATAGACGTTTAACAAATCAACAAGCTCAAATTTATTAATGCAGTATAATAAACATTGGCCCTCGCACTTACGATTGACAGAGGGAGTTCGATAGAGCCGGTGTGAAAGGAGATATGGTCCGGCAGGAACCACAGTCCGGGCTCCATAGACGACAACGGAATAAAGCGTGAAACTAATGTTACGTGAAGAGTCAACTGAATCGATTGCCCTATTGTTCACCATTGTTCCCGGACTGTGAGACCGGCGGACCATATCTCCTGCCACACCTGTGTCATATATTACAGCGTCCGTGTGACTGAGTGTCCTACCACCCATCCGTCTATTGTGTTCTCCATTGAATGCTGTATGCATCATTTGTTTCAGCACTGTACCCGAATGGCCTCGTCTACAAGGTCACGGTTTATTCCGTACATGTTGCTATGGTAGCTAGGACACTCTCTCATGGGGGACACTCAAATTCTTTAAACCGGGTTGCTTTCAGTGAAAGACAGAGTGATTCAGATGAAAATTACCTTTTTTTTTAAATCAGGGTACTACTGCATATTTTCTTAACGCTCATTTTTCCCGTTCTCTGTTCATAACTATAGTACCAGGGTAGCCCATACGATTTCATTTTCCCTAGGATCAAATCTCGTGCTAGCCATACATTTTTCTATACTGCAATTCACCATTGAATTTCAATATTGTATACTAACAGAAAAACAGCATGGGTTTAGAGCACGTCACTCGTGCGAAACACAACTTATCCAAACCGTGCATGACTTAGTCTTCTCATTAGAAAATAAACAACAAACGGACCTCATTGTGATGGATTTCTCAAAAGCCTTTGATACAGTTCCGCATCAAAGACTTTTGAGAAAGCTATCTCACTGTGGTATTGTTGGTAACATACACAAATGGCTTAATAAATTCCTTACTTCAAGAAAACAACGAGTAGTTGTAGGTGGAGAGAACTCAGACTGGGTGAAGGTCTTGTCCGGTGTACCGCAGGGGACGGCTGTGGGACCGCTTTTGGTTCTCATCTACTTAAATGATTTGCCAAATGATATGCGGTCCCCCATCCGTCTCTTTGCGGATGACTGTGTGATTTATAGAAACATAACAAATAAAAGCGATGTGGCAGCAAACCTGGCAAATGCCATTTAATGTCAGTAAGTGTTTTTTACTCCGCATAACCCACAAAACTAAACCTATTCTGGCTGAATACAAGCTTGGTAACAATACATTACAGCAAACAAAGCACCATAGCTATCTGGGAGTTGAACTCACCCACGATCTTAAGTGGAACACACATGTGAGTAACATAACAGCAAAAGCAAACAGGCAACTTGGTTTCATCAAAAGAAACCTCACCTCATGTCCTCAAGATATCAAAGCTAAAGCATATGCTACTCTGGTTAGGCCCCTATTAGAAATTTCATCTTCTGTTTGGCACACACACGTAAGTGAGTTAACAAGCCAAATCGAGTCTGTCCAGAGAAGAGCAGCACGATTTGTTATGCGTGATTATAGTAGATATAGCAGCCCATCCTCAATGATGACATCATTGGGCTGGGATACTTTGAAACTCCGCAGGAAAATAAACAGGTTGTCACTCATGCACAAAATAACAACAAAACAGGCTGCCATTCCGGAACAGGGGTATTTGCAACCGGTTACTCCCCCTACCAGAAATCAACACAAAAAGGCCTACGAAAGACCAACTGGGAAAAAAGACTGCTGGGTCTATTCATTTTCCCCCAAAACTATCAAGAACTGGAATTCACTACCACAAAACCTCGTCGACATTGAAGATAACAAGACTTTCAAGCAAGAAATCACATCCTACTACAGAAACACAGCTCAATATCTTTCAATCTTTAACGCAGCGCACCATATCCTCCTCGGTTGGCTCCAATTGGAGCGTTGAGGAGTACAGAAGCAGAAGCAGAAGCATTGGAATTTCTTACCAAATTCCATTAACCCTCGTCCAACCATCCAACCAAGGGGTTCTCTATTACTACATTCACGACCGGGAAAGGGGGGGGGGGGTTGTCCTCCCCAATGTTCTCATAATTAAGGGACAAACATCATCTTGTTTGGTATAGAGGTCGCATGTGGGTCATGATGACATCCATGACTGACCACATCAAAGCACCTAAATTGGTTTGTGGTGTGTGTGTCTGTATTACTGTAATCTATTTGGATTTATTTGGTGAATAGCTATATCTATATTGAAAGTGGCTTGGCCGCCATATTTCCAGACAAGCGCCCCCGATATTTCTTGAATTTGATATTTTAGATTTATTGCTTGCAGATATGGCAGTACTGTTTGTAAATTGATGAGCCGATAATCTGCAAATGGTTGGTTTAACTCCATCATAGTGGATGATTTATAACAAAAGTCGTGTTCCTGCATGCATGCATCGATACATACATACATACATAGATACATACATACATACATACATACATACATACATACATACACACATACATACATACATCCTTACAAGAGCTACATTGTGGGAGTTTTACTGAAAAATCTCTTAAAAAGACACTTTTTTAGACATTTTTTTAAATTGTTTAAGTTTTTTTTTTTTTTTCATTTTTTTTCTAGTTTTTCTCACTTTTCTTAGCCAAGAGGAGTTGGCCGCAGGCCTAGATAGTTACTAAACTAGGAGGAAATACCTCTTTTCTACTCTTTTACGGAATAACCTCATACTGATTACCGTTTTTCAGTTATGGACCATTGCGTAACATAGGAACTCTGTTAAAAATACTCCCACCAAGTGAAGAAAAATACAACCACAGTGTAAAACTATCCCCACAATGTCTCTGATACTTAAAAATACTCCCATAATATATCTCTGTAAGTACATACATACATAAATACATACATACAAAATTGCAGCATCTTCTTCTGATTTTGACCCCTGTACAAATAGAAATTGTTTTTTTAAACCATTTTAGCCATTTATATCATATAACGACCAAACCAGTGGTCATAGATAGTACAAACTATACAATTTCGAAATCCTTATGACTAGACGGACAATATGGCATACATTTCAACATTATTGGAGCATTTTCAATTGGCCCCTATTGAATAGGTGACACCACAATTTGAGAGTACTAACTACCTAGCGTTGATATAGAGGGTCCATACTAACTACCAAATGGGTCAAACATTTTCTGTAGTGAGGGGTAAACGATGATGTTTGACCTTGGTCTCTGCTCCTCCTCTACAAGACTGAGATAAGGAGGAGGCATTTTTTTCCGAACTCGTTTATTCGCTGTTGTTGATCATCTTGGTATTTAATTATTGTGAGTGAGTACAGCTACTTTACTTTAACGTTTGATTCTGTCTTCATGTAAATTACAAACTACTCCATAGGTTCTCACGAAGAAGACCCTGACAGAAAAGTAAATGCCACTCTAGAGTATATCAATGAATTTAAGCTGGACGTAAATACTACAATAGAAGAACAGATCGCACAGCTTGAAAATTTGGGGCAGGTAAGTGGAAAACCATTACAACAATGAATACGAAGGTGTTCAATATTGATTCTGACATGGATCACCTTTCATATGGCTGTATGTTTTATACAATGTTTTAAATCATGTACTTTACTTGATCTATTAATCTAATCGTTTCCTTTATTTATTTTTTATTATATATAACGTAATGATATGTATTCAAGATTGCTTTTCCAAGTCGTTTAATGTCGATCACAATATACTTCTTAGTAAATTAGAACATTATGGATTTCGTGGTATTGTACTAGAATGGTCCAGAAATTAAATTCGTACGATTCAGGATTTAAAAAAATTGTTTGTGGTGTTCCGCAAGGATCGATACTGGGTCCACTTCTTTTTATACTATATGTTAATGATATAATCAATACTTCTCACGTTCTTGATTTTGTATTATTTGCCGATGATACCACAATTCTGTACTCGCATGAAAACATCGATAGTACTGTGATAAGTTTTGTGAATGCTGAATTGAACAAAGTAAGCAATTGGTTCAAAGCAAACAAATTACCAGTTAACGCTAGCAAAACTCATTACATGGTATTTGGCACGCTTAACATGACGTCAATGAAAGTAAAGCCAGATTTGAATGTCAAATTAGATAATACAATATTGGAAAGAGTGAAATATACCCTAGGTGTCTTAATAGATGAAAACCTTACCTGGAAATTTCATATCGATTGCGTTTCCAGAACATTGTCGAGAAATATTGGAATCATGAACAAACTAAAACATGTTATTCCGGATCGTGTATTACGTACTCTTAGTTGTTCTTTCATTTTGCCTTATCTCAATTATGGAATACATATGGGGAAATACATGTGGTGTCTACTTAAATAAACTTTTCAAACTCCAAAAATGGGCAATAAGAACAATTTCTAACAGTCATTACAAAAGCCATTCCCAACCTTTATTTGCAAAATACAATATTCTTATTTTTGAGGACATGTACTCTCTCGAACTAGGTGTGTTTATGTAGAAATATTCAAAACATGAATTGCCTAATACATCTGATAACTATTTTATAAAACGCTGTATCAGACAAGACATGTAAATGATCTCAATTTAACCAAGAACAAAAGAACTATTTCTAACCAATGTATTCGAACAAACGGACCCATTCTATGGAATTCATTAGAAAATAAAATAAAACAATATAAGTCCGTAAAACATTTCCGTTTTCAGCTTAAGCAACAATTTCTCGCAAAATATAATTGAACGTTTTCTAACTATGATTATTTTGTCCCGATCCTTTGTCTTGTCTATCAGGCGTGTATGATTTTCTTTTGTAGATGGTATTATGATTTCTGAACTTTTTTCAGGGAAAGTCCTTGTCAGGCTTTATTGGACTTTGTAGACATATCCTCCCATATTGCAATTTTCTGTTAGTATTTAGTATGTTTTTAAATGATTATTTGATGAATTGTACATTATAGAAATTAAAGTGTTGATGGATATGTCGCTTCAGAAAAACGTAGTAAGTTATATGACTTCTGACTAGTACCATTAAGGGACATAATGGCATGAAAAAATGACCATAATGCAACGGACCCTTATGAAATCACTTCCACTTGAGTTTGTTTGAAAACACAATTTGGATGTTTACATTTGTAAACAGTAAAAACCGGAAGAGTTCAGGGGAGGGGGTGGCTGGCCAGTTGTTCAGAATCGAAGTGAACGTTTCGTATTTGCAGAACGGGGCAAAACTATTCAGGGGTCAACCTGGAAAATAAAATTTATAAATGATCCGACTTGTTTCAAATTGGTTTCAATTGCTGATATGGGAATGTTAAACAGAAAATATTACTCTATATATGTTAATCAAGTTAAGTTATTTAAGCTAGAGTGCTCAAAATGCTCCAACAGATCTATGAACCCTTATCATCTATCACCTTAATTATACCGAAAGTGTCAAACAATATTAAGGGGTTTGGAGTCAAAAAAAGTACAACCAATTGAGGCAATTTTTCATGGGAAAACCCTCTGTGCTATCATATCTTTCTCTTGTAGACATTTCCTGATTTTGGTAGCTCTCATATAAAAAATTACGGCATTAAAATTGATTAACTCGTTCAAAAGTTACAGTTGCGGAAGTGAAGTGAAAGTACCCGATGAGAAAGACCGAAAAACAAGTTATACGCTAGAGTACCCAAAGAGTACTCTTGGTTTTACGTTCAGCTTGGGATTTGCAGCATCCTCATATTAATTCACCAACCTGGACGAAAATGTAGGGAACACCAGTGACGTATCCAGTCTGTGGTTGAGAGCGGTGTTGAGGGAAGGAGCAAGGGTGGGATCCGCAAAAATCTTTTCCCTCCTGGCTCCAATAGAGATTCAGGAAAAGTCATCAATTGATATAGGATTCTGGACAGGGTACCGGTCACATTTGCAAAAGGTGTTTTAGTGATGCTTCCAAATTTAAATGGTTCACATTCGCCTGGTCATACAATCTGATGGTCCTGCCCAAGGGGGTGAAGCTCGTATCATTCGGCCACAACCGTCGCCCGTAACATGTCAGTCACGAATATATTTGAATAGCTCATAAACGCCCCCGTTCCGTATTGGAAAAAAGCCAACCCCCGCCGAAAAAACTTCTCGCAATACGAGAAAGTTCCATAAAAAACCGCGGTGCAATTTGAACAGCCACAATTGTATATTGCTTTTGTGGTTTTAACCTTCACTGTGATAAAAAACTCCTATCAAATTGTTGGCCGAAAAAAAGGCCTGGCCGACCTGAAAAGGGCTCTGCCTCTGAGTGAACTTATTGGACTCGCTAGTGGAAGCATGGAAACATAGGCCAGGTGAAATTGGAGACCCTCACATTAGGTGTTAAATAGGTGGTTTATTGCCATTGTTGTTAGTTTTAGGAAGGGGGATATATGCTCCACTCCTTATATGCATGACATTATTTATGGGAGTGGCGTGAACCAATGAAGGAAGATTTGTTAGAGCGCATGGGACAGCCTTTAGAAACAAGGCTTGTCCAGGGCGCTAGCCAGCCCGTGGCTGAGAGGACAAATTCCCAGTAGGTGCAACAAATGTCCGAGAAGGAGCCAACAACCCCCAAAATCCCTGGTCTCGAGGCCAAAAGAATCCGGCACCCCCCCACACCCCCCCCCCCACGTCGACCACGTCCCAGTGGTACGACTGAACACTGTCCATCTCTGAATAGGCTGGTTGTTTTATTTCCCGATTTCCCCTCAAGATTTCCCCACCACCCCCCCCCCCCCCTTGCCCCACGTGCCCTTCGCACTGAGACGATCTGACCGAGCTATGGTTTGAACTGGTTAAGTATGAAAACCCGTTTGGTTAAAATTAAAAAAAGAAAAATACTGTTGTCTTTTGTAGTTCGCTGATTCAGACAGCCTGAACAAGGCTATCAACAGCATGACAAAATTGAGCCCATTTTGAGGAAGAAAAATGATTAAAAGAATATAAAAAGAAAAGCAAACTCTAGAATTAAATCCACAGGAAAAGGTTAAACCATATCTACAGCACCATTCAAACCCCTTCCTTATGCACAACGCCTTAGGATGACAAAATGTATCATACAAATTTGAATCAACCGGTTCAATATTGCGACAAACCCTTCAAAACACATTTTGTGCAGCAATTGTGCAAAGATACTGCAAGGTCCTCTGGGTATTCCGCTAGACCTAAAACATATATCTACCAGATTAGTTCATTATCTTTAATTTGCTGCCAAAGATCATTCACATCGGTAAGGTATACCAAGCCACATCCGTTTGAATCAAGTAGTCTGTTTTGCGCTCTGTGCACGGATTCACATTGAACATTGAACTGCGATTAAAGAAGAAATCATTAAATATCCATAAAAATCGGACTATTTGTTAAGTGCAGGATAAATATGACGCTATTTCAACACTTAAATGACCAAGGGTTTTTCACTCCCGTTAGTGCCGGGGGGGGGGGGGTTCCATGGGACCCCCACTCTAAGGAAGCCACTTTCACGACAAAAATTTTGCATGAAATTTGTACCACATGTAAAGGGTCATAAGACAACACTAATCAGCAATAAAAAAATGAAATTTATTTTTTTTGGCTGCAATTAGGGGGCAAAAACATTGTTTTCAAAACACGCGAAAATTGGGCAAAAAGACGGAAAATTCCAGTTAGCCCACACTTACATCAAACTCTTTGAAACTTATTTTATGTTGACATCTACTCTAGCAGAACCCAAATTACATAAACTTGCAGTTTTAGACAATCTTGTTTTGTTTACGGGTGTTGCAAACATACAGTCATTTTCCCATAGAGTGTGTACAGTAACGGTTTAGGCACGTCCTCAATGAAATCATTTGTTTTCAGCATATAAAGGCTTAATTATTTTTATTGTTAGGAATAATTGTTTATTTATATGTATAGGTGCACATATATCAGCAAAAATGGCTATGGTTCGATTTTTACAAATATTCTCAGATGACCTCCATTAGTGCCCAAGGGGGGGGACTAATTAACTCATAAACGGCTTTGGCGATTTACAATTTTTGAGTATGAAAGAAGTGTATTTTAAAGTCAGACAATTACAAAAAAAAGGCGGCAGGAAAAATCACACGAGTTACAGCAGCCAGCGCGAAACAAATTTTGTGGGTCCATAGGAACCGCCCCTCCCTTGGTCATCTTAAGTGTTAACCCTCAAAATTCACTAACAATTACCATCGATGCCCTCTTAACGTTTCTACGTCCTCGTCGCTCATAACATCATTTGAAAAATAAATTAACATGATACGTGTATCCGTTTCTGGAGGAGTTGAATGAATCATATCATATGAATCAACAGACATCGGTGGCAACCTTTTGAGGGTTAACGTTATTAATATATTGGTAGACCAAAATATGCCATATCTTGCGAAAAGTGTTTCAAATAAAACTTACCATTATCACTGGCTTTTATACCTTTTAAAATACCACTTTATTTGACATAAACATAGACATATTACCCTTATCTTCATTTTGAGAGAAGAGTCCATCTACTTAGTTGGCAGCCGCATCAAATGGGAATCCGTGGATAGGGGAAACTGACTACTGGATTCAAAAGGACGATTGGAATAACTTTGCAGCAAATTAAAGATAATGACAATAGGCTTTTCGATGATACTATACATGCTAGATAGGTGTCATTTAAAGTTAAAAATGGCGGCCACAATCAGGATCATTTTCTTTACTCGAATTACATTTTATGTTACAGAAAGTATTTAATGTCACCCTCAAGCCGTTTACTCTAACCGTGTTGGTGATGGTGATAACAACGAGACCAAACAGGTAGACTTCGGATCTTTAAAGAGCATTGTGATCTACAGCATCGTCCTCCGAATACGAACCCAAGTTGAGATTTTATATATCATGCACGTAACATTAGTAATCAGGTGTACCAACCCTATTCAGGAACAGTAGAAATAAACATTGCTCATAACGCAAGATCGGAATTTTAACTAAAAATTATGAAATAAGCTTTCTCAAAGGATATCTAGGAACAATGAATAACGGGAAGGTGTGGAATCACAATGCCTCTTTAATGTTGCATTACGGATTTTATATTGCACACGGTATATTGTCTATGACTTATATTGATATTCAGAGAGATGAGAAGGAACCACAGAGCACCACTTGACGTTTGCAAAGATCTATCGCCGCCCTATACATTGCAATTGTTATTCATATTCTCTCAAGTGGCCCTTCCGAGGAATCCTATTCAAATTCTGGCTCGAGAAGATTATTCAGAATTCGTGGTTGTTCAAAGAGGTTCTATATAGATTAGAGAGGGCAAAACGTTACGTAATCTATAGAAATACACCGTCTCGCATGCTTTGCCGAACCCAAAGAAAAATCATAGAGATAAACAATAGAAAGCAATGGCTGCCTCCGCTCTTCCACATACTGTGGTGGCGGCTTTTGCATCTACACGAATCGGTGTGATACAATGATGATGTGTGAGGTGGCCAGGGTTTATAATAGTCCACCTGGATCCATTGTGCTCAGGTACTCACTCACTTAGGGTTAGGCGCGCTTAGGTGAAAAGATGATTGACTTGAGGCGGTTTATTAATCAGACGACTGACGTGTCATTATTCGTTGTGTGGCCATGGGTAGGGCACAATTTAACCACCCAAAAGCGCCCAACATCCAACAACTGTTAATTTGGCGGATTGTTTGTATCGAATTGACATTATGTGTGTATACAAGCACCCAAACTAATAATTATTCCGTGCAATATTCAAAATGTCAGCGCCCAGCACGGACGACTGGTTTTGAATGGGCTTCACCCCCATTGGTTGTGGTTCCTTCTCATCTCTTTCTTCCATGGACTAAATTTGAAAGTTGGACCGGGGGGGATCTTGGATTTTCGTTGGCCACCCATGCTCGTTCCGGGGTTCTGAGAGTGACCTCTAACAAATTTTCAGTTAAAACATACCCGGCCCCTAATTGGACCAGCTTTGTTGAAATTATACTAGTTTCCAGTGAAAATATACACCTAACCGTACAGCAGTAATATGACATCCTTACTGTGTTTTTTTTTAATATATTTCCACTAGTATTATCCCAGTTATATACTCTCTTTTGAAATTACACTTATAACGTATTATAATCAACTTTAATTGTATGTAAAATATTTTTGATTAATATTGTAACAATTTTCACTGTAATGCATTATTTACATTATTATATATCATATTGTTTTTGCTGTAGGCCTATTCTATGATGAACAAATAAATGATTATTGAAGATTGAAGGGAATTTGCGGTGAGATTAACCCCTTGCGGGGCCTGTCTCAATACATGAAAAAAGCAACACATTAACCCCAGCCTAACGAAGGGGGGGGGGACCCCTTCAGTTTTTTTCCGTGCTAACCCCTTTTTGGTGGCCAAATTATTGAAGGCGTAATTGCAATTGAATAAATCCCCCCCCCCTCGCCTTTTCATCAAAAAACAAACATCCACCGGGTATAGTAAGTAAGGGATCCCAAAGTGATGTATAGCGGGGTGGCCAACCCCCCCCCTCCTCGAAAGAAGTACCACATGCCTAACACAAACAGGAATTCATAACAGACACTGATTTTGGTCCCATAGATACGCTACATGTCCTCCTCTTTCCATTGATACCAAATGAGTAACCAACTGCCTAGCATTACGTCACGACTGACGTCATTAAGTGCGCATGTCAGCAAAAACTGCAATTTCAAACACAACACATGACAAATCAAGTTTCGCCAGAAAGGTTAGGAAAATCAGGTTTCATGCGGTTTTTGACGCATTGATGGGAAATGACTTAGTTTTATATAATGTAGATTTGAGAGCTATAAAAAGGTGTGTGAGTCCGCTAAAACTGCGGAAATATCAATTTTCCCCCTATAATCAGTATTTCCGTTCTTCATAAAATATGAACGCAATAATAGGGATGTTGGTCCTTATTTGGTACCAATGGAAAGAAGGAACGCTAAGCTATCCTTTGGTATCAAATGACGGAATCGGGTGTTCAGTAACGAAAATCCCCCCCCCCCGGAGTTTTAACAACCCACCCCCCCACCCCCACCGGAGTTTTGCTACCAAAAAATGGATCAGGTTAGACGAGGGTTAAATAGCCAACATAACAAGAAAAATGAAACTTTGACTATGGCAGAAAAATACCAACTTAGGTTATTTGGCGTATCTTTAGGTTAATTTTTCCTATTTGTATCATTGAACCAGTACAATCACAATGAAGTTATACCCCCAGCGGGAACTAGAACTTGATTAATTTGAATTGACACCTAGCGGTAGTCCGCCTTTGCAGCTAGTCACTCTTTTTTCGGAACGAGCATAGTTCCCGAGCAAAATCCAGAACTCCCCCCCCCCGGGCGTGTTGATAGCGGTTTCTATGGATGCGGCCATATGTTGGAGTATTCGCTGATTCCCGATGACCGGAATCTTTTCGCAATGAAGAAGAACCAACCACGAACTGAGAATTTTCTTGAGCCAGAAAATTCTGAATAGGATTATCCTCGGAAGGGCCACTTTGAGAGATATGAATACCAATGCAATTTAGGGCGCCAGATAGATCGTTCAAACGTCAAGTGGGCGTTGTGGTTCCTTCTCATCTCTTCTTCCATGGTCAATCGATCCTCCTTTATTTTTCCACACTGGGCACTCTTGGTGGTGCTTACGTGACATGGTCGTTAGTCATGGCGGACCATTTTGCACTTTGATAGGAAAGATAGTTTTGGTAAAATACTTGCATGTATTTGTCAGCCATTTTTGTGTTTAAAAAAGTGAGAATATATCAATTTTATAAGATCATGTGAAACTCAGTGCCATCGTTTGTTCTACAATATTAACCAACGATATTTTGCGTTTGCACTAACAGGAGATATTTTTGTATTAGGTAGTTTGAAAATATGCATTTGAAAGTCCCGGTAGGACAATATGATTTTCGAAAGTAACCCCAAAAATATAATTAAGTGACACTTTGAGACTTTAAGCATCTGACATGTTTAAACCCAAAATCCTACATTTTATGTAAAGAAGTACCACAGTTACGCGAGCGGACATTGGAAATTGGGCGCTTTTGTGTGACGTAAGGCTTGCGTCAAGGACGGATGAGATAGATGTGGAGGTCTTCAAATTTTAGTACTCTTTGCAAGTTCTATCCGTCTACACATCAACTTGGACAAATATTATCAGTACATCAGTTAGCTTGGTGAGTGAATTATTTCCCATGGTTAGGAAGATTTTCCATACAATCTGTATTTTTGAGACATTGTCCGAAACAAAAGGTCACGACCGGACTCCCAAAGATAACGAGAGAAGCAACTTGCAAGTTGCTACAATTCTTTAATAAGTAGATGACTCCACCTCAATAAGGGAAGGTTTTGAGAAAAGCTTTTATTTTCTGGTTGTACAGGGTTGGCAAAATTAACATTTTGTCACGGTATGGACAATTTTTGTCAAGACGGACACAATCCCTGAGGGCGGGGGGGGGGGGACGAACTTTTGCAAAATTTCCCAAACTTCTAAAATTTGCTGTAAAAGGATGTTGAAATGTCTTTGATATCAACCACATGATGCATATAAATTGAATTTTTGTTTCCTTTGATTCGTATGTTGTTTGGAATCCTGCCTATAGTAAAACCAATACAAAATAAGCAATGTCCATCCGTGGGACACACTTGATAATCATTTTAACAACCTTGTTTCCATTGAACATTATTTTTTCTCAGGCTATCATATAGACAGGATTCAATATACGTCATCCACCAGAAATGTTGGTGGGAACAAGATGCATAACATTCCAGGACTACAACTACAATAAGCGTCAATCAATCCATTGTTTAGCCGATTGCACGGGGGTCATTGACAGGTGAATGTATTGTAGTACTGGGGAATCTGGTCTTCTCATGTGTCCACCCAAAAATGGCTTGGCTATGAATCGGTCTGTAAGAAGTGGAAAACATTTTGGATTTGTTTTGTTGTTCACTGGCGGACGGATACCGGCATGTGAATGTCAAAAAACATTGTGGCATGATTGATTGAACGGTACTTTTTTACCAATTTTGTTTCGATGAACATAATATCGATACTATAAAATAATGACACTCAAAACATCTAAAATGTTTGATTAAGTTCTATATATCAATGGGTACCAGAAATTTCGCACATGTCCGTCCGTGACAATTCTGCACCCCTAGACCACAATAGTATGTCAAGGAACTCGTGGACCTCCTAAATTTTTTTTTTAACAATGTTTACAAACAAGCCAAACTATTTTTTTCACCAAAAATGCTAAATTAAAAGTTTTTTAATTTTTTAGTTTTATAAAATTGTTTGTTTTGTTGGAGTGTGTATTTGTTGTTGTTGTTTATATTCAGGACCACGTTAAGCAACGTCAACCCAATAGTGGTGGCCGATTATTCTCTTAGTATTATGGAGCCATAGCCGAAACATATACCGAAAAATAACGAAGTCAATATTGACGCCGCCGGATAGGTATGCTCTTATGAAGATAATTTAGTAAGTTTCATCTCAGTCAATTATAGACAGTTCACATTGGGTTTATACGGTCGCCGGTTAATAGTTAATTACGTTTTCCCTCCTATAGAGTCAAAATGTAAGAAACAAACAAACAAATAAATAAATTAAACATAGTGTTAATTAAATAGCCAAGCCAGATTATTGCTTGACTTGAAACATTGAAACGGGTTTATGGTCTGTATGCACCAAAATAGACCAGGTCTAACTTTGGACCCAGTCTAAGTGTAATATTTAATCAACAGAACATACACTTGTCCTACGACTATTATATTCGACGAACGAAACGAATTTTTGATATAAGACGAAACGAACTTATAACAATATTAAGGTAGTTACCAGTTTCTTCAAAAATCACTTTTCAAAAATTGATATTCGACGAAACTTCTTCTTATCGTGTCCAATGAATATGTGTCTCCATGGAAATTTTATGACGTCATTCTGGCGTAATGCTAGGTACTAATGTTGGTATCAATGGAAAGAGAAGGAACATAGCTATCTATCTGTACCAAAATTAAGTGTATGTGATATCCCTGCATTGTACTAGACATGCTGGCACTTCTCTCCCGAAGGGGTGGTTGCCGCCCCCTTTCCATTACTTTGGAATAACCCTGTACCTTACCCGGTGTTGCATGGCCAGATCAACTTATCACGGTGCTGCGTCGAGATATGGTATATTTCAAATACTAGTAATTTTCGATATCGAAAATTAGTAGTATTTGAAATGTTATTATTTTTCGATATTGAAATTTGGTAGTATTCTGTATATTACTAATATTTGATATCAAAAAGTAGTAGTATTTGGGAACCCTCAATGTTGGTAGTTTTTCGTGTTATAGCTTCGATCGTACGCGTACGTAGGAGCTGAAAAACATAAAATTACTGTCCGCCACAGTTCCTTTTCCCATTTACTTTAGGCGACTAAATACGCGCGTCCACCTTTGATGCATACTTATGTGTTTCTTGGCCGTTTCTTTTCATGGTATGTCTGGTGGGAATGCTGGCGTATTTTGCCGCGGGAATTGTGGCTTCTGAACTGTGCTGTGTCTGCCGGCCATTCGTTTTGTACGTATTCACAATGTATGCCAATTCCTTTTCGCTTCGTCAAAACTACGCCCGCATTTCCGCCAGACAGAACCATGACAACGCACAAGGGAATGAACTTATATTAAGCCATTTCAACGTGTATTTCAATGGGAGGATTATTTGGTGGTGTGCGGTGTGCGCCCTTCTTACCGGTCTTCCAGCTGTGTCTTCTTGTAACAGAATAAAAAAAATCATATTCATCGTTTTAATCGTCGGTTGCTTTCAGTATAATCCACAAACATGCTTAAAAATAAATAAAAATACGACTGCAGACAGATTAATTGCAAATATTACAAAGTTATTGACCAAAAATCTGTATAATGAATTGTTCCATAGAGAAGCACTGAGTACACGGTACAAAAATACTATATTGTGAGCGTTACCAAATTTCGACGCACCAACGGATATCAACATCCAAAGCATAATGTATGTTGACAATATTTGTATGCCATTTCTTAACTAGCTGCTACAGCAAAGAGCATACTTGAAGATGCAGTTGATCAGGATATTATAATATACCCTGGTGGTTTAAATCAGTCAAGTAAGAAGAAGAACGGAAAAGAGAACACACCCTTGGTGAAGTTACCACCAGGAGGCCTGACTAATTTACCTCAAGGTAATTACACGCCCGTATACCCATACACAGACACGATTTGATTTTTATTTTATTTGTTATCCAGGTATAGCACACACAAATACAATACCAGTGGGCACCGCCCAGCTCTACACAATACACAAAGATATTGGGCATTACGTTATTCACCTTATCAAGCATATCGTCGGTGAACAAAGATAGCTATATTTTTTTGCAATTGAGAAAACTGCACGTTATATGGTATTTTCAATTTAGCTTTTGTAACTTTTTTTGCAGTAAAATGACCGAATACTGTAAATTTGATAAGTCTTTGATTTTCAGATCCATTTTATAATTGTTCTTGCATAATAATAATTTTGCAATTGATAAAACGGCACGTTAATGTATTTTCACTGTAGCTTTTGTAACTTTTTTTGCAGTCACATGACTGAACACTGGAAATTTTAAAAGTCTTGGATTTCAGATCCATTGTTCTTGCATACTAATAATGACAAATTGAATGGTGTTTTCCCCGTTAAATGCCAAGAAAATATTCCAACCTCTTTCCATAAAATGCACATGACAAACCGTATTTATTACTTTTCTATACAATGTTTTTCCTAGGTAAAAAGGTACTAATAGTGACATTCGTGGAGGGAAGGACTGATCCTACTGAAGTAATGTTGAATTCAATGGCTGATGATGAGTATGTAATAGCTAAAATATTTAGGGACCAAATCAATACTCAACCGGCGGACGTTTTCCGGTTCTGCCCGGTTCCAGGCGGTTCATTTAATCCGCTCAATCTTCTGAATCCTTTAATCCGATTAAGCAATTCAGCAAACTCAATGAATTAATTGAACCGCACGGAACCGGACAGAACCGGAAAACGCCCACCAGTTGAGTATTGAATTCGTCCCTTAATGATTATTTCTGATGTTACTTAAAGCAGTATTTCAAAATCAGAGTATCGAATAAAATGTTTTTGTTCACTTTCCGTAGGCATAATGCAGGACAGGGCAATCGTTCCATCATTGTTGGAAGTGGAATAATAAGCACTCGGCTTTACGTTAATGGAATAAGGCATTCCGTATCCACTTACTTTGATCTACAAGTAACAGTATGTATCGTTTACATATGTACTACGCTTCAAACTCAATAGCGATTGAAGCTTATGTCCATCCATCCATCCATCCATCCATCCATCCATCCATCCACATGTCTAACTATCCATATATCTATCCACTAATCTTTCCAACTATCTATCCACCTTTCCCACATTCTCCATAATATATTGCGAATCCACCCATACGCATCACCTATGACAGGATTTAGAAAACAGAAAACTACATTTCTCATTTTCGATGCCGATTCCAGTCGCATTATTCGACGCAGGGTGAACTCTTTTTTGAAAGAGTTTTTAGCAATTCTCATTTCTCATTTTTCAAAACAATGAGAAATAAGAATTTCTAAAAACTCTTTTCTGATTTCATGAAAAGAGATTGTAGAAATTCTCATTTCTCATTTTTCTCAATTCTCATTTCTCATGAGAAATTTTCATTTGTATTTTTTTTTAAATTAGAAAAGAAAACTTCTGAAAACTTTTTTTTAAATGTTTGCATTTTGTATTACTTTGAAAATTGAGACATGAGAATTTCTAAAACCTCTTTTCTGGAAAATTTTGCATTCCTATGTATTATAATGAAAATTGAGAAATGAAAATTTCTAAAAACTCTTTTCTATTTTTTTTTTCTATAATTTTGAGAAAAGAGTTTTTAGAAATTCTAATTTCTAATTGTTTTGAAAACTGAGAAATGAACATTTTTAAATCTCTTTTCTGAAAATTTTGGCATTCTTATGTAATCTCTTGTTTTGCATTTAAAAAAAAAATGAGGATTTCCGAAACACTTCCATGAACAACATTATGTATTATACTAAAAAATGGGTTTTGGAAGTCAATTCTTTTGTTTGGTATTGAAAAATGAGTTTGTTGAACGAAACTTATTTCAAATGGTTTGCATTTTAATATATGTTATTGAACGATTGATGAATTAAATATAGATAAAAACGCCAATGTAAAAGCCATGGCAATGCAATTGCAGATGGCTGTAGACGAACATGGTACTTGGTGGTGATTGTACCACCAAGTCTTCACGGAGATAACTCGAAAGGCTAACCCTTAATATTGACCTTTTTCCCTTCCAGAAGTTTAACAATACCAGTATATTGAAAAAGAAGAAGCGACGTGAAAAGGATACTATTTGTGCATTTTGGGATACACATGCAAAGTAGGTTACAGTTTAAAGAATGTAATTTTGTAATTTTGTTCCCTCAATATTTCTCCTACTCTCTGAGCTTAAAGCCCACTCTCTTACTAAAACAAAATGAAGTGTTTGGTCTGGGGGAAAGATTGTACCATGATGTAGGTAAAGTGCGCCAACAATTTTGCCAATCTCGCTAAATTTCTATTTCTATTTCCGTTCGTTACATATGCCCATGCCCGTAGTTTTTTAATAATTACTCCTCAAAAATGTTTTGAACCCTGTATTTCTTATTCTGTTTTAAACCTGCTTTGTAGCCTTAGTATAAATCCAATTTCTCATTTTCTCCCGTCTAAAATGACACCACTTACGTAACAATCATTCATTGTTAAGTAACTCTACTTTGTTTAGACGTTAAGTGGGATATTTTCAAAATGAACAACGAGGTTACCTTTTGTATCACCCACCTTCGATACACCCTAGATGAAATAACATTCCATTGATCAGTAGTGAGGTACATTAATGTGAATCATACTTTTGTTTTCAATCTTAATTCATATTATAGTGCCTACTCAACCAGAGGTTGTACAAAAATAAAAGAAGATGACCAATACGTTTCGTGTCATTCAAACCATACCACAAGTTTTGCTATTCTGCTTCAAATAACCGAATATCCAATTTTGGTAAGATTAAGATCCGTTTGTTGTGTTATGTAGACATGTAAAATTGCCCATTCGCACGAGCGCGAACGCGTAGCTTTGCTGTGTGTGTATTTAGTGTATTTTAATGATTGTCTGTAAAATATGTGGGTTTCTTTGTGTACATTTTGCATGTTATAAATGAATGTGCCAGTCGTTGTTGATATGTCCTACATCATCGTCATAATTCTTTGGCACGCATGTACAATAAGTGTGTTACAACACTAAGAAATGGCTAATAGCATTGATGTCTCACTGCTAACAATGTTATCGGTAGAGTAGATGACAAATGTCAAAATTTGTGGAGTGGTGAAGTTTTCCACGTGTATTTCATCTCACTGCTCCAAATATGAATAATGAATAGGGAGTAATTGGATAGATCTGAAAGTGTTTTGCTTTGCATGTGTCTATGTACAGGCGCGTAACCAGGACTGAGCCTCGGGAGGGGGAGGGGAGACTCGGGATGTTTTCCGATTGCTGTACCAATTTTTTCTTGTGCAGAAACCTACCCATATTTTTTCCACAGTCGGTTCGAAATTATGAAGGGGGGGGGGGGATGGGTAATACTACGTCCACCTGGGTACCCGCACAGACTCTTTATTCGAGCTCATTCCATTCCCCCTTCTCTTTCTCTCCCTCCTTCCCCATTTCTTTGCCTTTCCTCTTTTCCCTTCTCTTTTCCCTTCTCTTCCCCTCTCCTTCTCATTGTTTTCTCCCCTTCTGGCTCAATTTTTTGCCTCTCCGTCCCCATTTTAGTTGTCCATCTCCATTTTAGTTGCCTCCCCCCCCCCCCGCTGGTTACGCCACCTTCTATACATCTTTGTTTCTAATAAGTATTTGTCTGTTTATTTATTTAGATGACAAAATTGCACCAAGCGGTCCTTGATGTATTGACAAAAGTGCTGAGTTCGATATCCATCATTGCATTGTTTATAACTATATTGGTGTTGCTGGCATTTGAGTAAGTTATAAATTTATGTTTTAAATAAAGTGCAATCTTCACGTTGCTCGTCTCTGGTTCAAATGTCCCGCCCAATATAGGCGATGGAACATGATCAAAACACGTGGCTCTGATTAATTTGTACTGCACAGGACCTCATGTTAACAAATCACTTTATCCTGTGAAGATTATGCGGGTATCACATGATATTTATTTACTACATCAGGATCGCATAGTACCTTTCATGTTCTACACATATTAAAGGCTCCCCGATTCAAATCACGACGGGATCCATTATTGGAATGTTCAGAGGTAACATAAATCATCAAAATAATAGTGCAATGGTTTTTCCCCAAAACGGTAGTTTTGGAATTTTACTGTCAGTGAGAAAAAATCAAGAGATTGGGGATATTGCTCACACCCCCATGGCGCCTGCACTACTGGAATTTAATTGAGTTATCAACGGTGTAATAATTGGAAGATAAAGATCTCTATTGGTTAAATAGCAGGATTCCGTTCTTTCCGTAATTGGGATGAGTTCTGTTAATTTACGTATTTTTGAAATTCATGCGGCAACCAGTGCAAACATTGTACTGGAAGAATTGCATTGTGGGAAGAACACTATACCTACTCTTGGAGTAGGATGTTAATCCTTGGATGTATGTGTGCTAAAAGAATCCAATAGAAAGAAGCTTCTTGCACAGGCTCTCTTGACTTATCCCGTGCAATATTCCCGATGTGCTTTAAATAGTAATTACAGTAATACACTTAACAAAACAAACTAATCGACAAGTTTTCAGTTTTCGTCTCCGTTTACAATATTTTATTTAGACCTCTTCGGACGTCGCAGCGCGTAATCAGATCCACATCAACTTAGCGATATCGTTCTACTCTCACAGTCGACACTTGGTAATAAGCGATCGACAAAACACAGAATAAGGTAAACGTTCAATGGAAATTTTTTTCACAAGAACGTGTCCCATTTTTCTATTCACTTTAGCATCGTAAAAAAGGACATCGCGGGGGATAAGGAATGACGGCACCCTCGAAAGTTGTCATGAGAACGGATGAACAAATGAGGTTTTTTGTTGTGTAATATCCACAGCCAGATTTGGGTACCAAATAACTCAACTTTTCAATTGAGGTCATTTACATTTCGCTCCTCTTTTTCTTAAATATAACTAAACCTTGCATGACCCCCTCCACAACCTGTGACATTGTCCCCACTTGGGTCATTTGTGGGCTACTTCCTGGGCCTCTCATTGGCTTCCCACCTGGGGCCACTTGTTTTTGTCGTTCGGGATTCAAATGGGTCCGAAGTGGGCAAGCTTGAACTTGATGCATGTTAACGGCTAATTACATGCTTTAATTAAAGAAAAAAAAAGAGTTTTCTAGCTTCACAGTTGGATTATTGGTTTTAATTCAACTATTCATTAGTCATCACTTGCATCTCATACTAACATGGTTACAAATATGTAATACTGACTTGGTTGGGATTCGAACGGGGACCTCTGATCTTTAAGCCTAATGCTCTATCCCGTCGACCACTTGTACTTACTGACCAAATTGGCATCAAATTAGATTATTTAAAGGATTTTTGAGTTAAAATGATTTAAAAACTTGTACGTTATGGCCTTCATAACTCGACAGGGATGAAGTTTTAGTTGACCTCTTAATAAAGTTATATAATTATTTGATACAAAAGCTGGAAAAATAAAAACACATTTTTACCCACACTGGGCTCAAAATGGGCAGCCCGGGAAATGCCCATCCTTGCACATGAGTAAAATATACTCAGCCGGCCCACTGAAAACCTACAATGCCCCATTTGGGAAACCCTCTTAAAGCCCACTTACAAGAAACTCATCGACCCATTGAAAACCTACCACATGGCCCCATTTGGGAAACCCCCTTATAGCTCAAGTAAAGAAGCCTATTAGTTACCCATTGAACAACTACATAACACTGGGCCCATTTAGAAAGCCCATGTAATTCCCATCCCCACGTAAGCCCATGAACCCACTTGAACACACCAAGTGGGCCCAACTGACCATTAACTTGGTTAATAAAAAAAACCAATATGGGTAGCCCAGATTAATCCCACATGGACCACCACAAGTAAAGCCATCAAAACCAAAATGGGTTGGCCTACATGGGGCCCATCATGAATAGCCCACATGATACCCCTGTCCACCATGCCCCATAAAAAACCCACATTGGCCCCATGAGGCATAAACCCATCAGGGTTTACCCATTTACACCCCACATGGCCCCATTAGGACTAGCCCCATAAAAACACATCCCCACCTATAGCCCAGCTTACCCACACAAAACCACATGGGCCCTAGCCACGGCATGCTTGAGGGGCCCTTCAACCGAGTATACATACCCAAACCCACCAACAATAGAGTTCATCAATGTCACCGACCATGACCTAAGTCTGCTACATCCGCCGAACGCATGCGTATAGCACACACTGCTACAAAATTACTTTTTCCATAACAGACCAGAGCCACCAAACAGACAACAATCAACAACAACAAACAACCCCAACAAAACAAAACAAAGTGATCCTCACGTGTCCCTTGAACCTGCTAAAACAAGCAAGGCCAAAATAATCACCTTATCGCCAAAGTAATGCTTGAATATGCACAATCTAAAATAGTTTTACCCAGTCAAAGGCTTGTAATTAAATGCTCCCACTTTTTTTATGTGGAGCTCATATCTATTCTTATTATTTGAATTTGGTCTTTGCAACTTTTTCCATGAAAAGAACCCAATCTTTAATTAGGGAAAAGCTGGAATTCCTGATTTTGGACCCGGCATTTCTAAATATATCTATAAGCAAATAATGCTCATCTCAGGAATGCGGTATTATCATGATCTATATTCCAAAACAAACTTCATAATAGTAATATGGACTTCACCTTTAAACCATCTCAGCATTATAATTTTTCCCCATAAATTTGAAAAACCATTGCATTACCCAACATAAATGCCTTCATTACTTCAGTTTCTTCTTTGCCACAAATGGCATTTGTCATTATCAACTATGCCCAATTTTACATTTACATCAAAAATGTTTTGTGGGTAGTATTCTATGAATGAATCTAAATTGTAAATACCTGGTTTTAGTATCCAAAGTAGTTTTATAGGCTTGTATCTAATATACGCGTCACGTCACGTCTCGTCGCGTCACGGTCGCGTCGCGTCGCGTCGCGTCACGTCTGGCGGAAAGTTACTCGCTTTGGATGTTCCCCTCGTTAGTGAGTTATTGTATTATAATTTGCTTTTCTTCCTTGTATAGACTATGATTCATGTTGGTTAGAAAATATCAGCTTTTCCTCACAACCGCGACTTGTGTTTTCCTTGGTTAATACGTCGTAACTTATTTTGAAACCAATAGCCCGTCCCCAGGCCGCACACCCCACCAAAACAATGAAGTCTATTAAAATACAACGTAAAAATATACCCTTTTCCCCTCTGTTTTGGCGTCCCGCGTGACAATTATGATGCCACAGGAGTGAATATAACTTTTTCAAAATATTTCCTTTTTTGGAAGATAAAATTCGTTAATCCGTTGCCCGGGCTCGTATATGAAAAGTGACGGTGATTTAATGGCCGACAAAATTAAACATTGTGGATTTCAGCCTAAATGAAATTGCATGACCAGAAACTGAGGTTTTGCGTGAGATCAAAAAAAAGATGATCCATCAGTGAATACCAGCAAAAAGGTCGAAACCTGAAGGATTGGCATAAAATTGGTCAATTTCGGGGGGGGGGGGGAAAGCTTTTTCATAGTGTACCGCAGTGTCCATATAGTAATTAATGTTTCAGCAGTAACAAACAAAAAATATACAGGATTGAGGTCATTGATTTTTTGGTGTTCCACAATGTGACCCATCTGACACCTTTGACTCGCTTTATTAATGGGGTATCACTTCGATCCTAGCCTCAACCCCATTCACACCATCGAACCTGCAATTTGTTATAGAAAGCTAAATTTTCTGATCTCATCTGCACAATATTTTGACTGACTTCTTTCTCCCATTTTGATGAGCCAAACCCTATTCGTTTATGTAACCAGGGGAAAATATTTTTACAGGTGTGCTATCGTCCTATCCTCCCCTACCACAATTATACCGCTCCTGTTCAGTGTGCAAATGCCAATAAAAATTGTATAGATTTTGACAATTTATCATAAATGGACTTCTTTTGTATATTTGGCATTGTAAAAAAACATGCTATAAAAGCAAAATTTGTGTACAAGTTACTTCAGAGAAGCCTAGCTGTTGCTATGCTAAACGGGAAGTTGCACACTGCTCACGTTGTGTATTGGCTCCCAATTAAATTTTTGGAATTAAAAGTAAGTTGGTTGATGGTCCGCTTCCTCCAAAAGATGGAATTATATTAAACTTGTAATTGGGTATGCACCTTTAACTTTGAAACCTTAATGGAATGAACATGGCCTATTCTGTGAAGTTTCCTCCAAATTCATAATTGTGTCGAAAGTGTGTCAGATTATTGGGCACCTTAACAGAAATACTCTAATTTTTAGATGGGTCAACCCTAGGGCGGAAGACCGGCCTGTAAGTGTACCAGGAATTTTTTGAGTGGGCGATTTTTTAAAACGGTTTTTCCAATTTTTTTCAATAATTCATAATTGCGTCAGTAAAGTGTGCAGATGGGCTACCTGTACTCAAATAAACCCAAATTTTTAGATGGGATATGGCGAGGACCGGCCCGTAATCAGGATTTTTTTTAGGAGAGGGGCTAATTTTCTTAAAAAGGGATTTCTTGAGGATGGGAAGGGAGGATGGCAGAAGTGGGACTTTGTTTTCCAATATGTTATCATGTCTCTATAAAATGATAACTGAACCACCATATCTTTATCCTGCTGCAGGTTCAAGATCTCAATATCCCAAGAAACTCTACAAGACAAAGACTAAATAATTCAAAATCTCGGCATGTGTGGGATTATGCCCGATGGTCTTTTTCCCCATCATGAATGCAACTTGGAATCTTTCCTGAGCTTTTGCAGGTTCTGACTTCATTCCATAGCTACTTACTTTCACGTCTCCAAGTGGCCAAGTTAAACAGCCATGGGAAGTAGCGAAATTGTCAAGAGTGCATAAAATTAAATTGCCACTTCAAGAACTGTCATCTCTCATGGTGAAATTTGAACTAAAGACTTCTGGATTCCTCTCATATATGCAATTTCAACGTTGAATTGAATTTGCAGGTTATTTAAAATTCGGTCCCATTCACTGACTGTATACTTCAGTATACAGACCTGTGAGTGAGGTTTTGAACAGTTGCTGAAATATCGCATAAAACTGGGTGCATAGGCCAAAACCTGCTGGAAATGTAAAGGAAAAGCTGTTTTTTTAATATTTTTTGAAGGCAATACAAAAGTGAAATCAGCTAAAAAGCCCCAACTCGCACAGGCCTGATACAATGGTATGTCAGGGATTAACATTTCTATTCCACATCGCATTGCAAATTTAGTGTCTGCCAAGGACTTTCCTTCCTAAAATGAACTGCAGTACCATTTACACAGTATAATAATTGCAGTCTCCACACAACTAAAGCAAAGCAACCAACCATTTGTAATTCACCATTTTCCTATCTTTAATAACTTTTAAATATCCATAGATTGGATATAAAAAAGAATACTATCAAAAGAACTCGCCAATAATGATAAAAAACTGAAAATATGAGTCTGTAACTTCTCTGCAACTCCATTTTCGGCACAGCAGCAATTTTGAAAATTAAGGGGGGTCAGGCAAAGTGTTGCAGCAACGCTAGTTATTCTTCACAGAGACAGATTTTCAAAAATAGTCTTACTTTATGATCTGAGGACCCCAAAACATTGTTTTCCTTTCTCATTTTGAGGCCCCACATGTTTGTTTGAATCTACAGCCTGTGGATTTGATTGTTGCATTTAATCTACATCAAAATGTAGCCTAGACTAGTAATGTTCATTACAAATGGTGGATTTTCAAAAATCTGTCCTATGAAGATTGACTATCATACTGCGACCTTTTATCACCTATTAGTACAAAAAGGTACCCCCATTTCAAATTTGCAAAACCAACAGAGTTTATTGTTTTAATCAGGGTTTTCATTTCTCACATATAACTACAAGTGCCCAACCCTTGATGACAAAGGCTGGAATGACCAACTTCCCCCCATTGGGTTTTTTTTAAATTGTTGAATTTGTTTGAAGATAAAAACGAGCTGTATATATCAATCATAAGGGTCATCCATGTCAATCAAATAAAATTTAGAAATCTCCCATGTGATCATGAACCCTCTAGTTTCATGAATTACATGAAAATGGTTCCACCATGGCCAAACGAACACCTGCATCATACTATAAACAATTTTTAGCTAAGGGGGGGGGGGGGGGGGGGGGGGGGGGGGGGGGGGGGGGGGGGGGGGGGGGGGGATGGTCTTGCGAGTTTGCTCCGAATACCCCTTTTTTAGCCATTCCTACCCGCGAAAATGCACGTTTTTTTGTGATTTTTTTTTCCAATAGAATGTTTTATTTTAAGATCAACTTTGTTCATTTGTTTGCATTTTTTTTCCAATTGTTATTTATGCATTTTTTCAATTTTAGTGCTTTTGAATTTACTAACGCATTTTAAATTTTTTCACAATCAGCACTTTAAATGTGCCATGATCGACTAAGTTTGGCCGATGTTTGTCTTACTCTCGCGAAGTGTTTTTTGAGATTTTACCCAACCTTATGTGCCAGGAGCATATGGTCCTGAAACATATGTTCCTGGAGCATAAACTGTTCCTGGAGCTCACCAAAAGCATATTTGACTATGGTCCTGGAGTAAAATATCTGGAGAACTATTTTAAGTCAAAGATGCTCCAGGAGCATATGGCAAGCTCCTGAAGCAGTGGAAAAATATTCTGTGAAATACTGCTCCAGAGCACCCATGATCATATTTGCGTCCACGAAAATATTTTATTAACACTTAGTGACCAATGGGTTTTCCACTCCCGTTGGTGCCCAAGGGGGGGTTCGCATGGGACCCCCCTCAAGGAAAAACCACTTTCCCCCGAGGGAATTTTTGCACGAAATTTATAACCACTGTGAAGGGTCATAAGACCAAACCCAAATCAGCAACAAAAAATGAAATTTGTTATTTTGCTGCAAATTAGGGGCAAAACATTGTTTTCAAAACACTCGAAAATTGGGAACAAAGACGGATAATTCAAATTAGCGCCTTGCGCTTACAAAACCCCAAAACATTTGAAACATTATTTTATGTTGATATCTATTCTAAAGACCCAAATTTAAACAATATATTTACACAAACTAGCATTTTAGGGATCCTGTATTTTTTACGGGTGTTTGCAAAACAAGCGTCATTTTCCCATAGATGTGTACAAACGTTGGCAACACCATGATGAATTGTTTGTTTTCAGCACATAAAAGGGTTAATTTTTTTAATGTTACTATAATTGTTTACTTACATGTATGTGTGATTTTTTTTAATTTCTTATCAAAAATTATTTGCTTTGGTTCTTGTTTCTTATTCTTATTTTTAAAAAATTCTTGGGAAAAATGTACTTCCTTTATGGGCCTCACGGGGGGGTTTCCATGGGATCCGCCACTAATTAACTCATTAACGGCTTGGTCGATTTTAATTATTTTGGTATGACAGACGCGCATTTAAAATCTACAATTACAAAAATTTCGGCGCAAAATCCCACCTCGTAAAGCTGCCAGCGCGACCCAAACAAATTTTGGGGGTCCCTAGGAAACCCCCCCCTTGGTCACTTCGTGTTTAATTACGTTCTGCTTCAGTGGGCTTATTTCCCATTATGCTCCTGGACATGTGGATTTAGAACGTTTCTCCAGATTAATTATGCTCCAGGACCATATGCCAGGGCATTATTTTGGGCCAAAATCTCATACATGCAGAAGCCATCATACCCACTGAGCAGATAGATTGCTCCTTCTATGAGAATTTGGGCCCAAAATTAAGCTCCAGAACCATACGGTCCAGGGCCATATCCTCCAGAGCATATTTGAAATATGCTCCCGGATCATATTTGAATACACATGTGCTCCTGCAGCATGAATCATGAATATGCTCCTGGACCATTTGCATTTTGCATTTGAGCTTGATTTGACTTGGAATATTTCTCCAGCTTACTTGACGGCCTGGACCATAGTCCTGGAGCCATAATTTTGGGTCCAATCTCATATATCAATAGAGTGCAAATAGTGAACGGAAACCGCCAAACTCACCTTGATTCTTCTTCGGCAACTTATAAAAGTTGCGATTGCAAAAATTAAAGGTGCAACAAGCGATTTGTAGTCATCCATGTGAGATGTCATATGTAGTGATTTTCATATATTTTTCCCTTGTATTTTGCTATAGCTTCAAAGTGCAAACACAGGCCTTTAATATGCTTATAAAACATAAGCTGAATTTATGTATGGCTTCCTATACCCCGTGGAAAATAGAAATTTCACAATTTTTGTACTAAAAATATTCTCAGCTAATCCTTTCAGATGGAAATATTTTTGATAGAAAGCTTACAAAAACCAGGTGCCAAATTAGAATTTAGATTTTTTTAGCTCTTAGACACCTGATGGAAATCTCTCCATTGCAAACCTTTAATAAACACAAATGTAGGAATTACAAAAGCTTTTAAATGAAAAGTAGGAAAGCTCGATAAAAAACACTGTCAAAAAAAGAAAATGTCTCAAAATCAAATATTGAATCAAAAAACAAAAAATTAACCAAACTCTGTGTTTTTTAATTCCAAACATCTATTTGGTATCGTTGGGACACCGTACCCTGGAGATGGCCAACCCCGGTGCCAGCGCATATGGGAAGCACAGTGTAATCACTTTTCCTTTCCTAGATAAGGAACCTTAGCCTCCAATCACACTCCCTTTAACTGGAGATAACCTTCGTTAACGGAGATAAAAGCTGAACCCCAAATCACGCCCTTATCTAGGTAACAGCTGACCCCCAAATAACGCACCTTATCTTAAGTTAACAAAGTTATCCGAGATAGCACATAGCTGAACCCCAAATAACCGCCCTTATCTGGGGTTAACAAGGCTTATCTCGGGATAAGGTCTCTTTCTCGAGATAAGGCACCCTTATCTCCAATAAGAACGCTGAACCCCCAAATAACGCACCTTATCTGGAGTTAACAATCCTTATCTAGGGATAGCAAAGCGAACCCTAACTAACGGTCCTTATCCTGGGTTAACAACGCTGAACCCCAATACGGCGCTTATCTATGGTTAAGAAAGCTGAACCCCAAATAAAACGGTCCTTATCTAGAGTTAACAAATCTTATCTATAGACAACAAAGCTACCCAAAATAAAACGGTCCTTATCTGTGAGTTAACACTCCTTTTTCTGGAGTTAGCAAAGCTGACCCCAAATCAACGGGCCCTATCTGGAGATACAAAGCCTAACCCCAAATAACGAACCGTTATTTGGGTGTTCAGCTTTGTTAACCCCCGATAAGGATCGTTATTTGGGGTTCAGCTTGTTATCTTTTGAGTTAACTGAGCGTTATTTTGAGATAAGGGGCCTTAATCCTTAGATAAGGTTTCTTATCTAGAGATAAGCTTTGTTACCCCAGATAAGACCGTTTATTTTAGGGTTTCAGCTTTCCTTATCTCGAGATAAGCTTTTGTTAACTTAAAAAGGACCGTGATTGGGGTTCACTTTGTTTAACCCTTGATAAGAGCGTTATTTGGGATTCAGCTTTGTTAACCCCAAGATAAGGACCGTTATTTTAGGGTTCAGCTTGCTTATCTCGAGAATAAGCTTTTCATTAACCTTAAGATAAGGACCATTATTTGGGGGTTTCGCTTTGTTTACCAACCCCAGATAAGAACGCGTTATTTTGGGGTTCAGCGTTGTTATCTCCAGTTAACGAAGCGTTATCTCCAGTAACGGAGTTTATTAGTGGGAGATAAGGCTTCTTATCTAGGGATAATAAAAAGTGATATCACTTGTGGCTTCCATAGCCTCTATCTCCAAATACACTCCGTTAACTGGGAGATAACGCTTCGTTAACTGGAGATAACAATGCTGAACCCAAAATAACGCACCTTCTCTAGGGTTAGCAAAGCTGAACCCCCCAAATAACGCGCCTTAATTCTTAAGTTAACAATGCTTATCTCGAGATAGCAAGCTGAACCCCAAATTAACGAACCCGTAATCGGGTTAACAAAGCTTATCCGGGATAAGGTCTCCTGTTTATCTCGAGATAAGGCAACCTTTCTCCAGATAAGAAAGCTGAACCCCAAAGTAACGCACCTTATCTGGAGTTACCAATTCCTTATCTAGGGTTAGCAAGCTGAACCCTAAATAAAGATCGTTATCTGGGGTTACAAAGCTGAACCCCAAATAACGGCCTATCTAGGATTAAGAAAGCTGAACCCCCAAATAACGGTCATTATCTAGAGTTAACAAAGCCTTATCTAGAGATAACAAAGCTGAACCCAAAATAACGTTCCTTATCTGATTAACACTCCTATATCTGGAGTTACAAGCCTAACCCCAAATAACGGCCTATCTAGGAGATAACAAGCTGCACCAAATACGACCGTTATTTGGGGTTCCTTTGTTTTAACCCCAGATAAGGATCGTTATTTGGGGTTCAGCTTTGTTATCTTTGAGTTACTGAGCGTTATTTGGGAGATAAGGGGCCCCCCCCGTATCCCTAAATAAGGTTTTTTATCTAGATAAACTTTGTTAACCCCCAGATAAGGACCGTATTTGGGGGTCAAGCTTTGTTATATAAATATAAGGACCGTTATTTGGTTCAGCTTGTTAACCCTTGATAAGTACCGTTATTTGGGTTCAAGCTTTGGTGTAACCCAAGATAATGCCCGTTTATTTGGGTTTCAGCTTTCTTATCTCGAGATAAGCTTTTGTTAACTTAAAGATAGGCACCGGTTTTGGGGTTCAAAAGCTTTGTTACCCCATATAGACGCGGTTATTTGGGGTTCAGCTTTGTTATCTCCAGTTACCGAGCGCTATAGTCCAGTTAACGGAGTGTTATTTGGAGATAAGGCTTCCTTATCTAGGGCTAAGAAGAAAGTGATACACTTGTGCTTCCATAGGCGCATCCAAGTATTAACAAAAAATCACTTGGCCAGTTGAAAACCATCAACCTCTGTAATACTAGCACAGTGCTCTTGGTGTTGCCAATTAACTAACAACCGGGGTTAGTAGAGGAGCGATTGATTTATCTCACATGTTGTTCGAAAAGTGTCCATCGCTTTCCTAACACAGCCAGCATCAAATGGTATACAGATTGTTTCTTGTTCTAGTCTTGCACTTGAGTGCACTTGCCATGCATCTCCAGGGAAAGATTAATAAATATTTATCAAAAATTGGTCATGATAACGGTTAAAGAAAATAGGTAACATTTTACATTTTCAAAACAAAAAATGCATTTTGGGGTGGGTGGGGGGGGGAGATTTGATGGGAGAACATAGTTTTGAGATCTTAATCTTAAATTTACTGAATTTTAAAAGCACTGTCAACCGCCAGTTAGTAGTAATGGGTCCTAAGGGTTAATGTCCTTAGAGCGCAGTTAGAAAGCACCATATTGAGGGTAACTGTCCCCCAGCGGTAAGCAGCCCTCTAAATTGTTTGATCTACCAGATGCAGAGCGGCAGTTATCAGCAGTTTTTTCCTGCTATAACACAGCCTTAAATACATTGTTTTCGGACGGGCAGTAATAATCACTTCTCCTCTGAAAGGATTACACGTTCTCACAGCAGTACAAAACGCAACTACAGATTGGGCCGAAATCCTGAGGGGTTTGTGTCTGACTGGCAGTAAGCAGCCAGTCTAAAGATTTTAAACTTCCACAGGGAATGCCAGACCGTGTCATAAACTACCGTGTCCGCATGACTGAGTCAATGGACTGAGTGTCCTACCACCCATCGGTCTATTGTGTTCGCCATTGATGCGTAATGCTCGTTTGTTTTAGCACGGTACCCAAATGGCCTTGTATACAATGTCACGGTTTAAAGAGTCCGTACAATGTTGCCTATTGTAGCTAGGACACTCCTCGTCATGGGGGACTCTCACTTTCTTTACACCGGACTTATTCAAGCAACAGATCTCTTCAGGGGGAAAACATCCACATGCAGTTTAGCAGCAACGTCCAACCCCTTATAGCTAGACACCAAGCTGCAATTAAAAAGAATCAGAATTGCCAATCATTTTGCCACTTGATGGATTCTGTCCAAGTAAACATGTACATGTACTTGTCACAGCACTGCCCTCATCATGTTTTCCCCCTTCCCTGCCATGTTTTTTTGAGTCTTCTATTCGGGTTTTTAGTCGGTCAGAGTGGATTACATATGTTGAATTATCCTGTCCACCTGTGTAGACATCCTCTGCATTATCACAACAAGTGTGTTGCCTATCTCCGTCTCGCCCTTGGAACATACATGCCCTGATGAGTAAAGTAAAATAAAGAAACATTTTAATTTGATAACATTTTAAAAGGTATCAGATTAAAACTGAGCATTATAGGCTAAAGGTGGCAATTTTGTTTGATATCAATCTGCGCTAAAAATAAAACAAGCATGCAGGAAATATAATCGCACCACTAGTCTTTTTGCAAGTCTGATTTGCCACCATTCAATCACGATTGATCGAGTGTCTTCGGTTGAGAAAAGCACAGTAACGTACTGCTCACTGGTAAAACTCTAAGGTAAAACTGGTTATCAGTTTCACTAATTTTCTCTTTGCAACCTACTAAAAGTTTGACAGGAGAAATTCTGCAATACAGTTTCAACTATCACTACTGAAGTAACGTTCACCCTAAAAAATACTGTAAGATTTTTGTCAATTAACGTAGGATTGACTTACTATAAGTGAAATTTTCGTGAGGTTTTTATTTTCACGAATTTCGCGAGTTAGTTCTGCCAACCAGATTCAAGTTCTTTTTAAAACATGATATTCATGGGACATCAAGTCTTGTCACTGTTTTCAAGAGGAGCACTGTATATTTAAGGTTCAATAATAATACTAACTGAACCTTGAAATCACCTAAATTTTTTTGCAGATTTTTGTAAATGGCCACAATACAATGTCGGTCATAAAAAAATTGATACATATGTGCTGATTTTTTTTTTGGACAAAATTCAGTTGATTACGTGATATGCGGTTTTGTGACACAAGGAATTACACCAGTAGAAACAGCCAAACTGTGTGATGATTTACCCAGTGTCAGCTTGTGTGTGTCACTTAGTGAAGCATTGACGTGTGAGAGTATAAACATTCTGAATGAGAACTAGTGACTACTTGTTTATTTGTACATTGCTCGCTATTTGGACAGTGCACGACTTTAGGTAATACTGAGTGTATGGGGTGTGGTCATATGAATTTCTGTAATCTGGGAGGGGCATCAAACTTTGACCCATATGAATGTACCGGGTCTCAATTTTACTTTGCAGTGTTTGCATTGCACTATTTCCTCCAACGTCCCTTTGAAAGCTCAATTTTCAACCAAATTGACTACATGTACACATTTGAACATCAAAATAGGCATAGCTGGTCACTCTTAAAAACAATGTACTTTAACAATATCTCATGCCATACTACAGTTTTAAAAGACAGCAATAATATTACTTGCGCAATTAATGAAATACTGATACATAAAAATAAAACTAAAATTAAAATAATACTGTTACCGCCTTTTGTTTATTTGAAAGAGAATATTTGGTAATATTTCCAATACTTATGGTTACATATAATATGAGAACTCAAATTGTGTTTGAAAATTCCTCTCTTGGTTTTAATTGTCTTTTCCATCATGAATTAGACATCATTTCATGATTAGGCTAATTTTATTTCCATTTTTAATTCCACAAACATTAAAAATTAATAGAAATAATATTTAAAAGTTTTTTTTAAAGGAAATTTTCGCTGTTGTGGTTTTTAAAAATAGCATTGTTTTATCTTTATATTTCATAGGACAAATATTCATTCAGTGTGGGCCCACAAAAAGCTACTACTAATCATGTTCACAGCATAACGTGTACCCCACTGTTAATTTTATTTCCTACTCCAAACAATTAATCCAATATTAAATGGGAAAATTAAATGGCTGCATCATAGAAACAATGTCACATAAAATTTTGGGTGAAAAAACATGGGTTTGGTAATTTTCACTCAAACAATACCATGGTGCATGGCTCTTTTCAAAATTTTAAAAGTGCATATTTAGATTCACTGAGAGTTGTTTGCTGCAAGTTTAATAACATCTTTAAATTTGGTTGTAGTGTGAGTATTTTTTCGATGAGTATGAGTACACCCCTATAGTTGGTCTATACCATAGACACTACAAAGGATCAAGAGTACGATAGTGACATTTTTGTTTTTGTTTTCATTATATTTGGGGCCCCAGAAATCATGCCTCGTTGAACAGCATCAGTCCTTTAACACATTACTTACATGACACACCTTTTTCCAGGCTAAAAAATCGTGGCGTACTCTAAAGGGTCAGGGGGGGGGGGCACTGCCCCCTGTGGGGAATCTTGCCCCCCCCTTGCCCCCTGAAAATTGGTACTTACAATAGGCCATGTACTATACTAACACATTTTAATACATGCTGCCCCCCTGAAAATATTTGCCCCCTCTGCCCCCCTGACAAAAAAGCTGGTTACGCCACTGCTAGAAATGGAATTTCAATGTTTCAAATCCCCAAATCTGATGCATATTTTTAAGAACACAGATTTCTCTCTACAACACATTGGTGACTAATCGTCCTCTATGATCCTTTGTCGGGTCTATGGGAATCATAGACAGCTATATGGGTTAGAGTATGAGTAATTGGCCCTAGCTGAGTATTAGTATGAGTACTTGACCCCGAGTACGAGTACTTGGCCCTGGGTACAAGTATGACCTATGAGTACCTACGCCTGACTGAGTACGAGTACTTAGTCTTAGGCCTGAGGCTGATACGAGGCCCACAAATTGGACTCGTACTCGAGTACGAGTACGAGTTACTCGAGTACACAAGTCTAGATATTAATAAACAAATTTTGTTTACATTGAAATGCCTGAGTGGCAAATGAGGATGGACCACTGACTGGCACCGCTGGTACTGTCATGACTCTTCATTGACTGTTGCATGTTTGTCTGTGGTCCAGGACCGTTTCTTACAAACTTGTAAACGACCTCAAAACTTTTTCTGAGCACTTTATGCAGTCGCGGTCATGTAAGTGTTTTTAATTATTAAACTATTATCAAGCGACAAAGTAACCTTACCAACTACTTGTTTCACGTTTTATCCATCGTCACGACCCCCCTGGTCCGACCTCATGTCCCATGTTCAGCGCCACTCGGCTCCATCTTTTTCGTGCAATTCCAGCTCGTCCCCCTGTTAGGGGCGTCCCATTTTCTTAAGGGGGGGGGCAGGGATGCGAGTCGGGGTAAGTTTTTTTTTTTTATTATATTGGTATTTTTCTTGCCAAAACGTATAATTGATCGGAGATCTTTTGAAGCTTGCGCCCTTTTTATTTTTTTTTCATTATTAGAAAAGGGGAACTTTGTTTTCTTGCTCTATTGTAAAGGTGATTTTTGTTTATTTTTTCAAATTCCAAACCTTCCCCCCTCTTTCAAATTAATGTTGTTGTCCCTCTTTCAAATTAAATGTGTGTCCCAGTGTTAAATATTGGTCAATAAGTCCTTTAAAATAGTTCCTTACCAGTACCAATTTTAACGAGAGTTTGGTACAAACTTGTTGTATTTGATCAAGACTGATTTGTGTATGGTGTGGTGAAACTAGGTCCATGCTGCATATTTTTAAAACTTGATATGTTTTTGCACATTTCTTTACTTCGACCAGCGGAGGAAGACACATTAACCATTTATTAACTCCGCACGCGACGTACGCGACACGACGCGACGCGACGTGACGGGACGCGGTATATTAGATATAAGCCGTTTTAATAAGGCATATATAAATATGACTCCAATCAATAACAGTACTACCCCATTCAGCTCCCATTTATGTTGGGCTTTTGGTACAACTTAGTTGAATGATTGAGCAATGCAATTGCAAATGATGTGGCTTTCTTCACATTCCTCAGCTTGTCTAAAGCTGTAAATCCCGCGTTGGCGCTACAGCAGTAAGCTGCTTTTTACAACTTGTAGCAACTGTAGTACGTCACCCGGACCAGTTTTTGGGCACCAATGGGTAAGGTGGAGAGTGGAAAATTTCATTGCTACCACATGTTAGGTACATATGTGGGGATCATCGCCTGGGTGGATGTTGAAATCAGAAGTGGTGCAACTTTTTTTTATGGGCCAAACAAGGTCAAAATTGCCCCAAATTAGGTAAAAAAATCCTGCAATAGAATGGTGATTTATTTCTTCTACTTCATCTTGAAATGTAATACACAAATTTCCGCCACTATATAGCTGTAGATTCAAGAAGATTTTGAATGTTGAATAATGTTGGACCCCAGAAAGACCAAACAGGGTTCAAAATTGACGCAAATAAGGTAAAAAGCATAGAATGGTGATTCCAACTTCTATTAATTTAAAATGTATTTACATGTCCCCACTATATAGCTGTAGATTCAAGAAGAATTTGAATGTTAGAATCTGGGGTTATTTTTGACCCCAGAAAGGGCCCAAAAGGGGTAAAAATTTACCCAAATAAGGTAAAAATCATAGAATGGTGATGTATTTATACCAACGTAAACTAGTATTTCATTTTTCCCACTCTATAGCAGAAGATTCCAGAAGAAATGGAATGTTGGAATCTAGGGTCAAATTTGACCCCAGAAAGGGTGAAAAAGGGCTTAAAATTTTACCCAAATAAGGTAAAAATCATAGAACGGTGATGTATTTATTCCAACTTTATATTGAAATGCAGTAGTATTCATTTTATCCATTCTATAACAGTAGAATCAAGAAGAATTGAATGTTGGAATCTGGGGTTATTTTTGACCCCAGAAAGGACCCAAAAGGGGTCAAAATTGACACAAATGAGGTAAAAATCATAGAATGCTGATGTATTTATTCCAACTTAAACTAGTATTTTCATTTTCCCCACTCTATAGCGGAAGATTCCAGAAGAAATGGAATGTTGGAATCTAGGGTCAAATTTGACCCCAGAAAGGGTGAAAAAGGGCTTAAAATTTTACCCAAATAAGGTAAAAATCATAGACGGTGAACGAGAGGATCTTCCAGGAAAAGATCAAAACCTGGCATACTTTAAATGAATCCACCGATATGACCCATAACAGCAAGAAAGCATTGTCTACCATCCGAAAGTTCCGAGGGGATCCAACAGAACCTCCACAGCAGCCAAATGTCACACCCAACCAATTTGCCCACCAACTGCTTCTAAATGGCAAGTGCAGCAAGAAACCCAAGAAGATCAAGATCTTTGAATTAGCGCACAAGATGCCGACTTCACAGTTGTTGAAGAGAGACTCTCCAAGCTTTGGATGAACTCACTCCTTATTATGAGGACAACCACCCTACGGGCAAAATCCATCTAAGACACAGGTGTGTGCTTTCCATCTACGCAACCGTTGAGCCAAACGTCAGCTTTCAGTTACCTGGTCTGGACACCCCTGGAGCACTGTGATAACCCTGTCTCCTAGGAGTTAACCTTGGACCGCATTCTCTCTCTTATAAGACCCACATTGAGAAGACGAAGAGTAAAGTATGTTCACGCAAAACATCTTGAAAAAACACTTTGGCACAAGAGGGGGTGCTCGCCACCTCCCCTAAGATCGTCGGCACTTGTCCTGCGGTAACTCATGTGCAGAGTATGCCTGCCCTGTATGGGAAAGATCAAAACCCTGCCGGCTTATCACAGGAATGCCCCGTCCAACACCAATGGAAAACTATACATCCTAGGCAGGAATTGCTCCACCAGACATCCGTCGAAGCGTAGCGAGCATGCAAGAGCGTAGCTGCCAAGTATCTAATGTGAAGTACCCTATGACTGGACAGATACCTGCTGCCAACTGCCTTAATCCAGAGAGAGTTTCTTAAGCAAAGTCCGACCTCTTGAAACAGTCTCTTAGGAGGTCAAGAGAGTCGCCTTGTGGAAAGAAAGACTTGCCATCAACCAAGTAACATCTATCGGCATTGAACCTGGTGAGCATCTCCCACCTGGAACTGATTCCTCATGGGCTGAATGGCGATTGCTTCAAAGATTGAGAACCAGAAACTGGCCGATCTAAGGTTTCCTTGCAGAAGTGGGGGCTATCTGGAAGCGATCAGGATACTACGTGTGTTTGTGGAACAGCACCACAGACAATGGAACATTTCTTGGTCTGCCCATTGCTGGAGCAACAATGCACAACAGGACCTTGCGGAATGCAGTGAAGCAGCCAGACTTGTACCCATCTCGGCTTGGATCATATTTGAGAACCACAGTGTGTTGGACATGGATAATAAGAAGAAGATAGAACGGTGAGGTATTTATTCCAACTTTATATGGAAATGCAGTAGTATTTCATTTTTAATCCACGCTTATGCATAGATTCAGAAGAATTTGAATGTTGAATCCTATCTGGGGTCAAAATTGACCGAGAAAAGGCAAAAAAAAATGACCCTAAATATGAGTCGGTAAAAGTTAAGAAATGCATATGTTAATCATTGCACTTATATGCATTTTAAGACTGTCTAAAATGAAACCTCATTTGCTATTAATATCTTGGTAGCAGATACTAACAAATTTGGACATTTTGGGTCAAGATACACCCCAGTTTATTATTTTCATCTGATTGAATCGCCTGACTCCAATTCCCATATCTGTTAAGTATCGTGCCCGTATCATTTCAACCCAGTTTGATATGAGGCTAAAAACGTGATTTATGGAGCCTCCAGAATACGTGTAACATATAATTCCTAATCGAAGGTTATATCTAATAATATCCAAGTGAATATTTTAAGTCTATGTTTCACAGAGTACATGAGACAAATAGTACCTTTTCACAGACCCAATATTATATTCTGATCACTTCCGTTAAAAGTCTGTTGATCCCGGGGACAGGCTAATTAAGGCCAAGTAAAAAATAAAACAGTTGATCATCCGACTTTTGAAACAAGTTGGTGAGGGGTAGGCCTTTATTATTTGTTATTATTTTTCAAAGATGGCCGCCAGTGATAGATTTTGAATATTGCGTTTTGCCTGTGGAAATAGTAGGTATGCGAGAAGGTTTTAAGAAATGCTCAACAAAATGAAGGATCCTTAAAATAGGTATGAGAGTTCCAATAGTGCTCTGATATTTTTGTTGACTTCATTTGCCCCTTTTTAGCCTTTTTTTTGGGGGTGTGTTGTCTTTTTTTTTTAATAACAATAACAAAATAGACCCCAAAAACCCCTCAAAAACCCCTTCATTGTCATGTTTCTGGCACCATAGATAAGATGTGGTTTTCCGCTACAGGGCAGGCCTGTAGAAGGCAAATCTTGCTCTGGAGACAACAGACATTATATACCTACCATAATAGTAAAACAGTTGTTATAATTTCAGGGCAGAAATAAACCAAAATATCAATTTAACAACATTTTAGATAGCTTTCATCATGACAGACCAACTGTTTTCTCGCCTTTCTGGTAGTAGGTGATCCATGGGTGGCATATTAGAGGGAACCCTATCAAGATACACTTAAGGGTTTGAGAAGTTTTTTGGACAATTCGAGGGTTCTGATTCCGAATATGCACCATGCAAAATTGTCATTGGTGGAAGTGAACTTTTAAAGGGGATTACCCGATTTTCCTTATTTTTTAAATATAGCTTTATGAACCCATGTGCAAGATCCACTATTTTGACTAAAAGGGTTGAAGAAGTGCTGTACGTCAATTTTATGTGCCGATTTCAAAAAGACCCTTACAAATCACCACATTGATGGAAAGTGATTTTAAAGGGACTTCCCCGATTTTCCTATTTTTTTAAATATAGCGTTATCAACCATGGCGCAATATCCATTTTTGACTGCAGGTTAAGAAGTGTTTTTGGACAATTCTAGGTGCTGAGTCCGAATATTCACCATGCAAAATTGTCAAGTTGGTGGGAAGTGGATTTCAAGGGCATTACTCGATTTTCCTTATTTTTTTTTAAATTAGCTTTATCAAGCATGTGCAAGATCCACTATGTTGACTAAAGGGTTTAAGAAGTGTTTTATGTCAATTGAGGGTGTTTGATGTAAACACCATACAAAATCACCACATTGGTGGAAAGCGGACTTTAAAGGGGAATTAGCTGATTGGTCCTTATTTATTTTTAAATAGCATTATTAATTCATGGCCAGATCCCTACTATTACGGTTCAAGGGAAATAAAAAATTTTAGAGCACTAGAGGTCTCTGGAGGATGGCCTGCCTTGATTACCGTGTTCATGTAATGTTTGTCTAAATGGTCATTAGAATTAACGGCACTCTTCTATTGACAAATTAGATTGAAAAATCAAAAATTAACTATTTAGAGTTGTTTATAGCTTAAGAATTGTTTACTTTTTCTTTTCCAAATATTTTCCTTTATGTGAGGTGTTTCCAAAGAAGGGTCGTATGTTTTCATCAGTTTCCAGAGAAAAATAAAGTGTTTTTTATCATCTTCCGGTAATTATATTACTTGGGTTTACCAAAGGTTGATAGTATGAAATAAAACTGTCCGAAACGTGTTTTAGTGTCTAGAGTTTTTATTTAAGTGCTTTTTAAAAGTGGGTTGGGTGTAAATAGCAATCAAACAATTTCTTTTTAGACCCATCAAAATGGCAGGTTTTACAAAAAGATTCAAATTTTGTTGTGATCTCTATTAAAAAGGGACGCATCCCAACTTTTTCATGCACCCCAATTTCTGAATAAAATGGTATCCCCTCGGACCAAACTACACTCACTTCACCAGCTCATGATTGTTTACGTTTGTGAAAATTTTAAACATAGTATTTACGACAGCGGGAATAAGGTGTACATTATTTAAAGAACTTATTCTTTTCCCGCCTTTTTAGAGAGCATTCACCTACATCATAATAATTATCTTGTTTTTAAGACTTTAGAAATGCATTTAGAGTAATTCATCATTTCGAAGAACAAAGGGCACTATAAATATATGATCCAAACAGTGCCGTAACCAGCGAGGGAAGGGGCAACCCCAGTAATTGGAGAATGTGTGTTTTGCCCCCTCCCCCCCCGCCCCCCCCCCCCCCCCCTCCCCCCCCACCCCCCCCGCCCCCCGCCCCCCCCCCCCCCCCCCCCCCCCCGACCTCCAATGCTCTTTCCCCTGCCTGTGCCTGCTCTCCTCTCCTCCCTCCCAAATGAAAATGTGTGGTTACACCACTGGATAAAAAAACAGATCTCAACAGGTTGCCACCATCCTGAAAACTTTTGGTTGCGCGTATGTTCTCAAGATATGCTCCCGGAACAATAAGTCACAAAACAGCTGTTCGTCCACGGAGCCAAACCCCTTTTATCTACGGCCTCAGTCACACCGCCGATTTTTTGCTATAAAACACACTTCCAACTACTCAAGACTGGTGACGATTGGCAATTTTCGAAAATCGGAGGCAGTTTTCTTTTTTCATATGTAGTTTGGGCAAGGTCTGGGACTGTTTTCTGTACAATCTTCTGTATCTACGATTATTTGCTAGAAAACTGCTTCCAGACTGTTCAAAACTGTGCCGATTGGCCATGTTTTAGAAATCGAGTAATGTTCCTTTTCAGGTGTATTTTTGGCATGTCCTGGGAGTGTCCTGTATACAGTTTTCTGCAGTCTTGTGTGGTCGGAAGCACGTGGCAAAATTTTAAAAAAACCGCCACGATTGTTTCTTGCAGCTTAAAAAAAAATCGTGGAAATCGAATCGGGAATCGTGAAGGTCGTGACAGCAACATATCACAAACTTGTGCTGTCATGTGAAGTTTTGCGACTGATTTGGGAATCTGAGAAGTGCCATCTTGATCTTGGTTGTTTTCTGAAGGTCGCCCTTCTGCTAGGCGATTTTAGCATCTCTTTCTGTAAAGGCTCCTCACAAAGTCGATTTTTTGCTAGAAACCGACTTCCAACTGCTCCAATGCCGATTGGGCCAATTTTCGAAAATCGTGAGCATTTTTTTATTTTTTCTTTTTTCACATGTGTAGTTTTATACAGGTCTGGGCCTGTTTCTGTAGTCAGTCGTCTGTATCTACCGCATTATTGCTATAAAAAAAACCGCTTCCAACTGCTCAAAACTGGTGCCGATTGGCCCATTTTTTTTTTCGAAAATCGTTGATAATTTCTTCCCTTTTTCATGCAGGGTGTTTTGGCCAAGTCTGGGACGTGTCCTGTACAGTCTTCTGGAGTCTTATGAAGTCGCGTAGCACGTGCAAATTGGAAAAAAATGCCACGCATTTTTTTTCTTGCAGCTTAAAAAAAATCGGGGGCGGGTTTTGGAATCGGAAGGGTCGGCTTAAAAAAACACAGATCGGTTTGGAAGCGGTAGCCGATGAGTTGGTGTGCTTCATGAATGGTTGTGTGCCAGTTGGAACGTGGTGGCAATGATTCCTGCTTGCTCCAAGCCGGGAGAGAACTTCACGCCAACTGGACATGTTCAGTCGGCGACTAACCGGGCGACTACAAAAGATAATCTCCGACTTGCAGTCTTGACCGCAACTTGTGCTGTCGTGTTAATGTCTGCGACTGAGTGAGAACTGAACCAGTGACATGCTTGATCGCCTACTGCTCGGCGAATTGAGATCTCTGTCTGATAATTTGAACAAGGGACTGACAGCCATTTTGAAAGAAATGTGTTCTTGTATATTAGGGAAAGAGGTTGGGTCGCGTCACAGATGTCTTCATGTGACGGACCTTTCTTGGGGTCAACAAATCGGCGACCAATCGAGAGCGTCTTGACAGCGGACAGGTCACAATTGTGCCGTCGTTTCAAGGTCGCGATAATGGGGCGGAATGAAACAAGTGGCGTCGCCAAAGTAAACATGCTGGATATTGTGAATCCATGATGCGGTCGCTACGGCTCGGCGTTTCCGATCCCTTGTCTCGTTGACGACGGGGATACTCGCAGACTAATCATCCTGGTCGGGATAAGGATCGTAAATGTTGCCGTTTGAACAAGGACTGTAGCCGATTTTTAAAAAAAATGCGGTATTGTGTAGTCGGGAAGAGGTTGGGTCGGGAGCTGTCTTCTGTGTGACCGTACCTTTAGGCATGGAAATCGCCAATGTCCAAATCGAGCAGATCGTGTCCTATCTCGCCCCCCACCCTGACACAAGACAGAAAGCTGGTATTTAGCACAACTGCATGCTATGATTTCAGATTTGAAAAGCTCGGTTGCCAAAACAATGTATGTGTACTTATCATTCCATCATGAAATACCCATGGACAAGTCTGCAGTTGTAAAAATGAAGGCCATAACATTAAAGACATAATGACTTATTTACAGTTTCCACCTTTTCCCGGTGGTGGTGGTGGGGGGGGGGGTACTCAAGATATATAGACCCTCTTTCTAACTTTTTTGTATACAACGACCCCTTTTGGTGCTGCTGTCTTAACTTTTACCCAATAACCCCCTTTTTAAAATCTTCACTTGTTTCCATAAAAGTATCCACTTTTTAAAAAAAATAACATCCAAATTCAAAATTTGCACACACTACTCGCACATTTTGAAAAATTTTATAATTTCATGGCAATTTGAACTCTGGAAGAGACGCACTTCCTATTTGAACTTGAGGTTGTTACCTCAATGGCCCCCTTCTTAAAGTTACATACTGAATGGGACCCATTCTTATTCAGGCTGTGTATTGAATGACCCCTTATTTTTTGGTACATATTTTACCTGAAAGGCCCCTACTTTTCACCTGATGGCCGAGACACATAGCAGACTGAAGATCATGACCTTGAAATTTTTCATAGCAAATCAAGACTCGTTTGTTATCACGGTAAAAGAGCGTGTAACTAAAATGCTGCCCTCACTTGAAAGACAGACTGGAGTCAAGTACTTTATTTGCTTGTCAATTAGAACTATAGTTTCGGAAAAGACTTATTAGTGTTTCTATTACTCAGTACTGAATTCTGCCATTGTTTACAAAGTTTTTACCATCCATGTGTAAAAGGTTTAAGGTGCAAATAATATTTCAACCCCTTGTTTCTTTACTTCACTAGCTCTAAAATCAGTAGTACCCCTTTAATCATTTCGCGGTAGAGCGGTTTATACATTTTAAATTTTAAACATGCAAACAATTTAATTCTGAATACATTTAATGTGACATGGACTTTTCTCTAAAGATGTTGTCAAAGTTGTACGTATTAACATAAAACTATGTTTATCATAAAATCGGTCGTGTCCCGTTTAAAACAAAATTTCACAACTTTCCGACCAGCATTATCAATTTTGGCATGCACAGATTGAAACTTAGGGCACCCTCGAATTGACCTAACGCACCTCTCAGACTTTTAAAGTGTATCTTGAGTAGGTTCAACCTTATTTTGATCCTTTTAGGCTTGACGGATCCCATAGTACGATGTTTTTACCCAAAGGCTTCAGAAAAAAAGACTGGAAATTTGGTGTATTTGGGTTGGACCATTCTGATCCCTTTTCAAAGTTTTTCATGCAAATGTCAGTAAAAAGAACACTCAATTGGAGAGGGCAATTTTTTTCTCAAAATGGGAACTTCCCCCACCCAAAAAAAAAAAAACCACTTACAAGGGGCAAATTTTGCTCCCACAATATTAACAAAGGCAATTTTGTCCCCAATTACAAGTTGCAAATCTGGCAAAAGTGCACTTTCTACCTACATATTTTTCGACTCGCAAAATCTTTTTTTTGGCCTGTTTAGGAATAGGGACGTCTCCCACACCCCCCCCCCCCCCCCACCGGATTTACAAGACTGATATTTGCTTAAATTACCAATTTTGAACAAGCAAGACTGCAGATAATGTAAACCATGCATACTTGTTAATATAATTTTGGTTGTCATTGGGATTTAATTTGACCATTATTATTCCAAAGTTTTCAATTTTTGAATGCCACTTACTGATAAAAGTGGAAATGTTTTAAATTGGCAATTGATTAATTGAAAATTGTTGTCCTTAATACTGAACTATGCTACAATTATTTTCCTTGTTTTTACCCATTTTAAGTCATGTTTTCCTTTTGGGCCATGTCTGTGGTTTCTTCAATCTACCGCTAATATAGTTGGGGGCGAGTAGAACGACTTTACACTTTAAAAAGTAAGAGTGGAACTACCTGCAAAACCAATTTTACTGATTTGTACCATATTTGTGTCATATTTACCCCTTTTTGGCCCCAGAGATCCTAACATTCAAATTCTTCTTGAATCTACAAACCTGTGTAAGTGGGACTTTAATAGTATTATTGCGTTATATGAAGTCGAAATAATAAATCACCATTCTCTGATTTTTAACCTAATTTGGGGTCAATTTTGACCCCCTTTTTACCCTTTCTTGGGTAAAAAATAACCCCCAGATTCCAGTATATTCAAATTCTTCACAATCTACCGCTAGATAGTGGGGCAACATGAACTGTTCCATTTCAAAATTAGATGGAATATAGATCACTTATTCTATGATTTTTACCATAATTTGGGTCAACTTTGACCATCCTTTTGGGCCTTTTCTGGGGTCAAAACAATAACCCCCAATTCCAACATTAAAAATTCTTCTTGAATCACAGCTTATAATAGTGGGGGAAATCTATTACATTAATTGAAGTTGAAATCACGATTCTATGATAGTTACCTTATTTGGGTCATTTGACCCCTTTGGTCCTTTCTGGGGTCAAAATTAACCCCAGAGTTCCAACATTTCGAATTCTTACTTGTATCTACACTATATTATAGTGGGGGAATATTATTAAGTATTTACCTTTCATAGGAAGTCGGAATAAATCATCACCCATTTCTATGGATTTTGTTATTTACCTAAGTTGGGTCAATTTGGACATTTTTTGGCCCCTAAACAATTCCACCACTTCTGATTTCTACATCTCCCACCCAGGTTATATCCACAACTATGTTCCTAACACCTGGTAATATTGGCATTTTTTCTATTCAACCACCACCCTAACTCGAAATCTAGAGCCCTTTTTCAAAAGTGGCGGGTGACGTACTACTGCATTAACAAGGCCCAAATATTTTCATGAAATTACGTTTAATGCATAAGTCCATTGTAAACTCCCTAAAATTCATAAAGCGCTGGTTTGCGCAGGTCAAATGAAATTCCCCCTTTGTTCCTCCTTGTTTTATAATAAAGTGTCTTCTTGTTAACTTTTATGTTAGGAGTTTATACCAAAGAACCTCATCAACATTCTAACACAACCTTCTTACTCAACATGATCTCAAAACCTCACAAAGAAAGGAATTATTGAGCTGATCATAATTAAAAATCTGACAACTCTTTGGGTACAAGCCAATCCAATCATCCCCAACTCTTGCAATATCCTTAAAGAGGAGAACCTTCCATTTGCCTGTATTATCTTTATCAAACTATCTCTTTCACCAATCAATTTTCAAAGCACAATGAATCATATATTAGTCATCTTCAATCCCCCTTCACTCCCTTTTATTATACCTTGTATTCTAGCAAAAAAAGTTTAAATTTGTCCGGCCTGCCATTCCAGATAAAGCTAAAAAAAATTTTTGTTCAAGTTTTTTGCAAAACTATTAGGGGGGTTGGGTAAACTGTGATAAGCCTAGATATTTTTAATAATAGTGATTTTTCCTATTGGGGTCATCCCTGTTGGTGACCATATAGCAAAATGCTCTTTAATTCCCCAGTTGGGGGGCATCAATTTAATTTGCCAAGATCATTTTTGTTAAGTGCGATATTAATAACCAAGAAATTTTACAGGACCTTTAGTCCACTGGAATTTTGCCCCGGGGTCACGTTCTCCTCATTATGTTTAATGAACCATTTTTAAAAGGACGACTTGCAATCTCAAATTCAAGCCATAAATGGAACCGAAAGTCTTTATCTAGCTTGAGAGCATTCATATTGATGATTTCGAACATCTAAAATCAGTGGTATTGTCCATCATCATCCTCCGCAAATTGGGTGATTTTGACCTCGTTCCACGTTATCAACCTGTAAACCTTTGATACTTTTATTTTTACGTAAAGCAATTCCCGCAATTCAGCACATAGAATATAGATATAACAGCTCACCGGGCCACCCTTGGAACGCACACCCCTAGTTAAATTAAAACAAAATTTAGAAATATGGGCCATTAATTAATTACCAACTACTAATCTTAGTATAAACAGCTTAATCCATTTCTTCAATCCCTGCCAAAACAAAAAAGCCAAGGCCTTCTGAATAAAAGACCATTCTATAACTTATCATTGCCTTTTCAAAATCATGAAGAAAGTGTAGAACATGGTCAAATCAGTCACCATCTGTCTATTCAAAGAATATCGAGGATAAAGCCGAACATCTCCCCTTATACCTATATGGGTAAAACGCCGTTTGATCATTCGAGATAACTGACGAAGCACATTTCATTCTATTGCAATAGGCTTTTTTTGACATTTTTATAATCTACATTTAAGAGGGATATCGGTCTCCAATTTTTAATAGCTCCTCATCTTAACCATCCTTTGGTATGACGAGTATCACACCCCTCGTCCTGACTAACAAACCGATAATTGCCCTCTTCACAGGAATAATTAAAAGATTTGAGCAAAATAGGGCCTATTTTATTTTATTCTCAAACATTTTATAAAATTTCAGCAGCAGGGAAACCATCATATCCTGGCTTTTATTAATTTTGCCATTGATTTACAGCAAGGCTGTGCATTCTTTCCTCGGATTAGGTCTTCACAATTATCACCGGCTCATGGATTAATTTTGGGATGTGATCATCAGTTATCCAAGCTTCTTCAAGAATATTTTCCCTGTCATGATATCCTCCTTCTTATACAATTTCCGTATCAAAATCAACCTCTTCTTCAAGAATTGAGGCATTATATGGTGACAAATCACCATTTTATTTTCTTCATTTTACAAACACACACTTTATTTTGGATTAATGACTTTTTTCAATGTTCCAGAAATAGCTGGGAGTTTTTCCTCCATCCTCGACCCATCTAGCTCTACTTCTAATCATGGCCCCCTTTTGCTTATACTCAGAAATAGTTTCATCAAGATCCCCTTTTTTGGCATCAATTTTGAAGCAACCCTTGGTCAGAATTTGAGAATAATCTAATTCCAAATCAGTTATATCTTTCTCTAGATAGCTTGCCTCTGGCTAAGTTCACTAGCCTTTTTTGCCGAGAACGATTGGTTTCCCCTCTACAAACACATTTAATTGTTTCCCACAAGTGTAAACCAGGGTTTGGCATTGTTTTATTATCTTACACAACCTTATTCGATAGGTCTGTTAACTAAGTTCACCTAATTGATATCACTAATAGGAGCATTTAACTCTCCCAAAAACCCCTTCTAGTATTTTCACTCTTACTATCAAATTTAACCTACAACCAACGGTGACCAGTTTCCTTTTTTTTCTGGTTGAAAAAAATCCGCTTTAACCCATTAAATTCCCCAACACTCGCTTTTATGTAAAATTATAACAAAGGCTTCAATTGGTAATTGAAATTTCCAAATATGAACCCTTCCTCCCCCCAAGAACGACAGCCGCTTTGCACGGATGTGCGCTATATTTATTATCGACATATATATGAGTGCAACATTCTGGTTCTTGGAGGGGGGAAATACATCATTTTTTGCATTTTTGTTTTCTGGGCGGTGCACACTAAATGAATTTCCACAAAACAACAACAAACCTATTATACCCCACATATCAATAGAGGTAAAGCATGATAATCTAAGCAACGGGCTCGGTCAGTAGCATTGAACGGGCCCACATGTTAACACAGAGATGACATGCATGTTGGGGTATCAGAATCATAACAAAAACAAGGGGGTGTGCATTGCTCAATATAATGGTGAATTTTAAAACTATTGAACTGCGCCATTGGGAATTGAGATTTTATGATAAGGGAAGGGACCTAGGCTAGGCATTCGAAAGGATAATCGCACGCGACGTATGGGCAGTGCAGGCAGCACAGAGAGCCGGCGGCTCGAGTGCTGCCTGCACTGACCCATACGGTTCAGTGCAATTATCCTGTCGATTGCACTGAGGCGTGGGGTCCTTATCCGTTATTATTACTTGCGAAACATAGTATCAAAATCATTACATAACATAATAAATTAAACGTAATTTATCTAAATTTTGAGGTACGTTTTTAAATAACTTAAAACACTTCTATACTCAAACATGTACAAAGTTATACTCAATAAATAGTGCCAAAAAGACCTGGACGCAATTCATGTTGATTAGTTTGTTTTGAAAATGATCTGGAAGGGCGAGAAAAATCAGACTCTCGAAGACGCTTAGAGTGGCTTAATCTTTCTCGCACCTCCGTGGCAGTCAAGAGAACAAACCCATTAGTGAGAAAACGCGTCACTGAAATTGAAAGAAGATTAGACTTTTCGCACTGCCTTACTTTTCCAAAACAAAAACCCATCAGTGACGATGTGCATATAAATGCATGATGCATTGCTTTCTACCAATTCCAATGCCCAATGTGTTAGATGTTAAAGAACAACGCAGACATGTATGTACAAAACATGACTGGTTTCTGCTTTGAAAACGATTTTATTTTTGTTAATTTTGGGTTTCTTGAAGTATACTTAATTCTCATGGGCCTACTATTAATAGTCAACATGATATAGTCCATTTCTCTAACCTCCGTGCAGTGATGTCATAACATTGAACGCAGCTTGTACGCACGCGTCAATGTATGCCATCTTTGTGCGCGAGTGTAAAAACGCTGCTGCTTTAAGCAAGCAAGCCCGTGCGTTTTAAACTGGTGTCGCCATCAATCTCGCGCTGACGTCACGGAACAGAGAGGGAAGTTCATATAGCAGCTAAACTTTCTGAAAGCCTTTCTAATAATTTGACAAATTATAACATAAGAATTTTATATTTAAGATCAAATATTTAATGTCAAACTTATCGTCCTTTGAGAGTACAAAAAAGCTTGTTCACGTGAATTAAGATATACGCGTTTCGGAAAGAAACAGTACAAAATCACATTTTTGGAATGGTCTGCTCATGTGAATTCAACTAATACTTTAAACGAGAAATCAATATTTTTCAACACATAATGTAAGTTATACTGACATCCCATAGATTGTAGATACTAAGTTCGTATAGGGTAATAAATACGATGCAGGCATGTTACTTAATATTGAGGCCAGTAAGTCGATATCACATGATTGACGGTATTTTCTAGTATCTAACAGGAGTTGTGACTTGTTGTGACCCGCGTGTCATTATCTGATGAACCCGTGCATTATCTGATAAAACCGCTGCATTATCTGACAGAGGCCCAGTGTCATTCGTGAAAAATAATGCACGCTGAAAACAAATAGATCATCTAACACGAGAAGTATATTGGCTCATAGTACGTTAACCTTCTCATGATATTATACGCGGTCATGGGCCATGCTTTTTATTTTTGTATTCCAGAAAAGCCGCTTGGTGTAAAGACGGTCATATAATCCAAATCTTAGCAGTCATTGCACTACATCAGCATACGCTATAATAGGTATCTGGGTATCTCATGTAGCCTCTTTGCAGCTTATGATGGACGAAAGGTCTATCTAGGCATCACTTATGAGCTCCATAACAAAGGGCAGCTATCTTCTTGTTTCTTCATTTAAGTCGTATAAATGGTAAATGAAATGGATGCATGCTCTAAGCTCTGCTTTTTCGAGGGACCATGCCCTGAAGTTTCTCAAACTTTTCTCATGTTTTCTTGATACGAGTGAATTTTTGGGATAAAAAAACACCTTGCGTACATGATAAAGAAGTTGTAAAACACCAACTCAAAATTGATGGTGAAATTTAACTATGATGATTATAGAGGGCCTCCTTCTCTCCTTATCCGGCGATGTCCTTTGCAAACTTGTGAAGCAAAGCTTGCTGAACAATGCAAGTATAAACCTTGGCCGGACTTTCGTGGATACAAGGGTGTCCTCCAATTGCGAAAAATTAGAAACGTTTATGAATCACTTAAAGTTGGGTGACCCGATCATGATCCAAATTTGCACATGATGTTTCTCCTTACATGGAAGTCATATGACCTAAAACATCTTACTTTTTTAAGTAGTAATGTTTCGCTTAAACGATAAAAGTGCCAAATGAATTCAGGAATCCATCTGAATAAGGCGAAAATGTAGTCTAGACCAAAGGAGGAACTTGATGAATTCAAACGAGGGGACGTACCAACTTGTTCATCTTTATGGTCAGCTGATCCAGAGGGCGTCATCACACCATGACGTCACCAAGTCATCTCAAGGATCAGCTGTCATATTAGTTTGCGAAAGCTTCCTGTTAGGAAGCGAAACGTCACTACTTAAAGAAGTAAGTTTGGATTTCAAAAAAGAACTTTGAAATCACGTAACTATTGAATCCTGGTTAACCTTTCCAACGATAACATAAAACATCTGATTACAAAAAAAAATTGAGTTAACTCGGCCCAGCCGTTTGGATAGTAGAAGCAAAATGTGTTCTAAATTGGCCCAGAGACAGTGTGTGTTAATAAATTTCATATACCACACTTTGGAGTTGTGTTTGTTTATAAAATCTAAAGGAAACGATTCCTAGGCCTAAAATTTCATTGGGGTAATAAGAAAAATATGAACTTTCTTCTGATACCAAAATCTCCATTTTGATGGAGTAAAGGGGGGGGGGACGAGTTGTCAACCGTGTCACCTACCTTTAAAGAGACCTTCGATAATTAAGCCCCTGATCTTTAAGGAATACGGATCACCGCATCCTTTTGGCCTACTACCAGGTGTATAGGCGTTCAAGTGTATAACTTTTTTTTCTTATTTCGGGATAAGGAAGTCTATCTCGAGATAACAGTCTGTTAACACTTATCTGACCAAGAGGTTTCCACTCCCGTTAGTGCCCTAATGAAACCACTTTCCCGGTGGAATTTTTGCACGAAATCTATACCACATGTGAAGGTTATAAGATAACCCCAAATCAGCAATAAAAAATTAAATTTATCATTTGAGCAGCAAATTAGGGGCAAACATTGTTTTCGTACACGCAACAATTGGGGCAAAAGACGGAAAATTCAAATGAACCTTGCGCTTACGTCAACTTTACGATGTCACGAGGATTAGTCCTGTCACATTTCAGCTCAATCGGAGCTTGTTTGTAGATTTTGACCTTTGACCTTAAACTTTGACCTTGGGGTTGAGACTATCATACACGTTCCCTACTATTAATGTTACATCACTGTAGCATTAACGGGCTTTATCTGTTTTTATAGCCAATGGGGTCTTAATTTTTAGCATTTTTGGCAAAATTGACCCTTTGACACCCTTAATGACCTTTGACCCCGATATAAACAAACCTTGCTTAGTATCATTGAATTGTATCTAGTTTATCAAGCAGACCCATGCATAAATACACCATTATAAATGTTCAAGTGTTAAAATTCTGGTTTCCGTAATTACATACTCTATATGACATGAGATTGTTCTGTGATCTCTTTAATTACATGGATACTGTAAATCTGTATGTCTTTTCGGCTAATTAATGTGATAGTATATGTACGCAGATCTTAAATGTTTTTATACTATTTTGTCATGTTTATACATCCTGGCAATCCTTTTGTAGTTTTGTAAACGCCTTGGGTTTTTTTGCAACATACGGAAGATATGGATGTTCAAGTGTATCACTTTTACCTTATCTCACGATTAGGGAACCCAATCTCGAAATAATGCTCCTGATAAGTACCGTTATTTTGAGGTTCAGTTTTGTTATCTCCAGATAGGCCCGTTATGTGGTTCAGCCTTATGGTTTATCTGGAATAATGGGCCTTATCCCGAGACAACCTTGGTTAACTTTAGGTAAGGACTGTCATTTGGGTTCAGCTTTGTTATCTGAAGGTAACAGAGCGATATCTCCAGTCAAAGGAGAGTCATTTAGAGATAACACTCCATTATCTCAAAATAAGATAAAAGTAATACATTTGTGTCATCATGCACGTGAATGTTCGCTGATTGTAAACATTCAGATTGTCAATCAGAGTTTAATGCATGTTATAACCTGGATCAAGGCACAGAACTCGGGGTTGTTTTTTAATATTCTTGGTGACGCCGCGCCGACAAACAATGACACAATGTTATGAAAGAAGGCAATTAGCAGATTAGTGTATGTGTAAAGTGCAAATCGGTATTCACTAATTTTGTTGACACCAACAGATAATGTGCAACGTGATCGCCATGGTGCTTCATTACTTGTTTCTTTCTGTATTTGGATGGATGATGGTTGAAGGCATAAACCTGTATTATAAGATTGTGAAAGTTTATGGCGCAGAGAGAAATCGATTACCGATGTACTGTGGGATTGGATGGGGACTTCCTGCGGCAATTGTCATCATTTGTGCGGGAATTAAATTCGAGGACTACGCCTCTGAAAAAAGGTAAAGGGAGGCATTATGTAAATTTAATATATTATTCAATTGCAGCTTTACCATCCCGCGGAAAAAGCATAATATCTACTCTTTTTCTAACTGAGAAAAAAAACATATCTTATCAGGAACACTTTGATTTTATGGAAAAATGTGTCCAAATAAAGTTTTGTATTACCTTCTGGCAACCTTGATTTCATCAACAAAGTTTATAAAGCACACATGATTATGTTTACCTGTAGTTGATGTATGTTGTATGCGTTCTTCCATGGGGTCTAAATTCCACATGCAATCAATCAATCAAATTCATTTCCATTCACTTAACAAAAATAAACAACAAACAAGCCATTTGAAATGGGGGGAGGCTAGTAAAGGCCAATAAGGGGTACTGAGGTGTTGGAGCTTCTGCAAAAAAGAAAAAGATAATTAACCTAAATCCTTAATAATTAATATTAACACCCCTCTCCGGAGAAGTCCTCTTCAGAATTGCATTACTGAACTACTTCTACCTCGGTGACCCAAGTTTGGCACTATAAAAGGTATAGTGTATCGTCTAAAACGCATTTTACTCGTTTTTTTTATAAGAAAATATTTTTTATTTAAATGTTTTGCTGATCTCCCGAGGCCTGATCTGATATTCAAGGTACTTTTTGGCTGAATTATTACGCCTTAACGTGTCTTGTGGAGATTTTAAACGAAATACTCCCGCGGAAACGTATGTTTTGCTTTAGGGACAAGGTGACACCTGGAGGATTCTTCACCTACTGTCTGTTCAATTAACTTAGATGTCCGGTTTTTATTAGTTATTTTCAAAAATATACGCTTTCGACAAATATCACAAAAGAAAGGGTTTTTATTCATCATTAGACCCAACAATATCATTGGGTTCAACTTGAAACATATTTCTTCTTTGGATTTGTATTCAATTCACAATGATTTTTATTGGCAAACGACAACAAACTGGGTCCAGATGAATATTGACTTTTGACTCTGAAACTTTGATGGCACACCCATTCACGAATTACTGGCGCTTCAAAAGCATGTTTGTACGAACAATTATTGACTCCTGGACCTTGCTTTGATTTCAGGTGTTTGCGCATCATTAATACATGGACATATAATTGCATCGTTGAAATACTGATACTTTTAATAGAGGTCCTGTCTATTTCGTTCAATTGGTTAAGAACAAAAGCATCATACAGCTCTTCTTTAATGCCGTCCATTCAAGTTAATGCTGTGTGGAACCTTGGATATCATCTCGTTTGTATTGCAAAAATTCAGTGCAAATAACAACGGTTCGGATTTCATCCTGTTGAACAAAGTTGACATCATTTCATACCAGTAGCAGACAATATTGATCGTGAATCATATCCTCTGACGACAACTTTTACTACCTACAAAGTGGAGTCAATGGAACCTTCCACAAAACATAATTACTAATGGTACCACACCTTTATTTGCTCATTTTGAAAACTTGGTTGAAATACCCACATTTCAATAGATTTGAAGGTTTAAAATGTCCGATTCCTTTTGTCATGTAAAACACGCCTTAGGTCCAAAGATACCCAACTACTTTTTGTGATTTATTTCAAAAGTGCATATATTTTAAATTAATAAAAACCAGACATCTACGTCAATTGAACAGAAGTAGTGTACTACCTAGTACGCAACCGTACGTCGTCCATACCGTGGACTTCAATGTGATCGACTATATCGCAACCCCTTTAGGGGAAGAAACATTATTATTTGCCTGAAAAAAACTCACTGTGTTTATCCTTTGAGCTGCTGGCTAAATCCAATATGGTCTGATATGGGCATTTGCTGGTCCGAGCCGGTCAGTCGTGATTCTTAGTAATACCCTTTATGCAATTCTTCTGTGTTGTGAAAATACACTTTAAAAACAAACAAAAATGTGTTTGGTGAGAGTTTTTTAATGACCACATTCCAATCAAGAACAACGTGTGGACTAATCGAAACTATTTTTATTTTCCGTTTTTAAACAAAGTTTAAATTAATTCTATTCTTGTCAGGGAAACTAACAGCTTTAATAGAGTAAATTCAATTTATTTACTTGTATGTTATGTATCGGCTAAATTGTCAAAACATTAGACTTTTGCAGTCTTTAAAAAGGGTACGGTGTTAAAATTCGGAACATGTTTTCCTTTTTTGTGGCCATGTACAAATCCAGGAGGGGAGGCCCCCACAAATACATAAAATAACTAATCAAATGGCAAAATATGAAAGCAGTTAACTATTATGTTAATTTCCTTTTCTTGAAAGGAGAAACTAGGTGTCACAAACATATTTGTTTGAAATTATTACACCTTTTTTCTTATTTAGTTTGAAAGTTATCGGGGTGTTGTTTTCTTTGAGAAACATCACTGTACTGCGGGACTTCCTGGAACTTCTCGTATTTTTCTAATTAATTCATTACTCCTATTTTAAATTGGTTACCAATTTACTACTGTTATTAAGTAATTAAAATATATAAAAAAATATAATCACTACTTTATTTTGCTTAATTAAGGTGAATACGACAATTCTCTGTGTATCGGACGCATCATCTATCAATCTGTTAACGCGGTCAATACTGCCAACGACATGACTGGCATAAGGTACGTACGCGCGCGTATGTGAGGATTTGACAGACAGTGTGTGAAGAGTAAGGTAAATGGATGTCAAGAAATAGGAAATAAAGGTTTATCGAACTTAAAGTATTGAAATCCATGCCTGTGTATATGACAATATTTTTAAATAATATACTATTTGATATTTTTTCGCGTTCCTACGGATCGTATGAAGCCTGCCATACGATAGGTTACCATTGATGCAAATAGTTGTAAGCTAAAAAACAGATAGTATCCTATTTGCTGATATAACAATGTTTTTTACTCATCGGGAAATTTGGATGCGAATAAGATGCTAATAAGCTGCTAATATTAACCTACGTACTACCGGAAGGGGGGGGGGTGGTTACCACCCCCCCCACCCCCCTCAGTTTTTTCCCCGGCTTGCTAAAACCCTGTTTTTGGTGCCAAATTATTTAATTGTAATTGTCAATTGACTGTTCCGCTCTTTTAATCCAAAAACAAACATCACGGGGTTATAGTAAAAGGATACAGGGTGATCCCAAAGTGATGATAGGGGGGGTGTGGTGGTACCACCCCCCCCCCCGGAAAGCGAAAGTACCAACATGCCTAACAAAACACAGGAACAATCACAGACACTTGATTTGGTACCAATAGAAGATATGTTCCTCTTACATTGCTACCACAAAATAAGTACCAACATGCTAGCATTACGTCACAATGACGTCATTAAAGTTCGCATGTCAGCAAACACTGCCATTTCCATTAGACACACCAGTGGAGGAAATTCAATTTTTCGCCCAAAGGTTAGGAAAAAAACAGATTTTCATGGCCGTTTTGACTTACTGATGGGAAATGTACTAGTGTATATAATGACATCATTTTAGAGCTATATAGGGTGTTTCAGTCGCTAAAATGCGAAATATCAAATTCACACCCCTATTATTTCAGTATTTTCGTACTTTCCTCAACAGATGAAGATCAGGTGACGTCATAACGGGGATGTTAGTACTTATTTTGGTACAATGAAAGAAGAAAGAAGAAGAGAACTAAAGATATCCTTTGGTCCCAAATGTACAGGAATCGGGCTGTTCAGTAAAGAGGAACGAAAATCACCCAGGGGGGGGTGGTAACCACCACCCCCCCCCCTTCGGGAGTTTTGTTACAAAAAAAATGGCTCAGGTAGACGGGGTTGAGTTAAGATGGCCTCACGTTTAGTTTACATGCTGCCACACTAAAATAAATTATTGACTTAGTAATATTTGAATAGTAATATTTTCCATGTTATTCAAGTTTACTCGTGTTTACTCATATTTATGACTTGTCATCGACACCCGACAATCCCAAATGGTAGTACTTGTGTTTACAAGCAAAGCCAGTTTAAAAACAATTATGCACTCTAAATATTAGTTAATCAATATTGATTAAAGTGGGAACTACTTCAATAGAATACACCTTACTCAAAGTTTAGTAAAAAAAAAAAACCCGCTCAGCTTTGCATAAGGTCGGCTAAACATTTACTCAAAATATGAGGGTAGTTCCCTATTTTCACAGTGTATTGCTCTGGACTCATAGTCCAGCTTTGCAGAGTAAAGTATAGGCCATTCGAATTTACATTCAACACTACTTTCACACTTAACCCCGTTGTCTATGGAGCCCGGACCATATCTCTGGTCAGAGTGAAGTGGGGACTATGAATCCTTTCTCACAGGCATTGGCTTACCTGCTACATTGCTGTGCTGAATAGGTGTTTGACAAATACTGCGTTTGATTAAGCTAGCAATGAAAGGCGCATGTTAGATATTCAAAGGAACGGATTATCCGCTCCATCCAAAATGTTTTATAGTTATAAGACGATACTTGGCTTGTTGTCATACTGGTGGCGATTTCATCAATAAAGCTTTAAGTACAACAGTCTTCCTTTTGACAACCATGATAATGATTGCGTTAACTATATTGAACACGTGTATTATTTTTATCCTTATTATTATGGTATTCTAGGACTTCTATCAAGGGGACGTTAGTTTTGACGCCCCTTCTTGGCAGTACTTGGGTGTTTGGAATTCTGGCAATCGGTAACGCTGCTTTAGTGTTCCAATACTTATTCGTGATTTTCAACACTCTGCAAGGACTTTTCATCTTTATTATGTACTGCTTGTTAAATGAAGAGGTAGGCTTGTCATTTTTTTCATAATGAAATGTTTAGTTTTGTGATTGATCGTATATAGTTTCAATTTTGTAATTCTGAAGAAGTTACGTATTAGTCCGGGGCTGAGCGAATCCCATGTGCATCATATGCCCTAATTTTTAATCGTGATCCTTTTAGGGGACGCATAGGTGAGAGAGAGAGAGAGAGAAAGAGAACCCTTAGTTAGACATTGTGGATCAAATTATTAAAGATTAAATTCAAGATGGCGTCCAAGATGGTCGCCATATCATTAGATCTGGTATAAGTCGCTCGTCTTTACCTAGATTTTCAGGGTCAAGGGATCCAATGAAACCATTTTCAATCCCGAATCTTTATTACTTGGGGGGTCCATTATGGCCGCCACCTCATTGATTCTCTTGTATCTTTTTACATACTGCAGTTGAATGTATAAATTTGGGGTATTTATCGAAGGGTTTTGGCCGAATTGTCCACTCATCTACAATATCACCTAGACGAAATTGCAAAGAAGGTTTGCTTGCTGTAACTTGCTGTACAAACCCTCTCAATCAACATATCAAAAAAGTAGAAAAAAGGAAGCATTGTAAGACATGCTAATATGCATTAAAAACCTATGTGCCATTTTTGCCTGTATTTTAAGTTTGGGATGTCAGATGGATCCTGCTGGATGTCTCGAGCGACCACGTCAGTTAAAGGGGCGAGTCAACGACCCCTATTTGGATATGTAATCTCCAAAGCATATGTATCTGTGCCTTGGTCTTGTGCTCATACAAGGATATGTTTTGTACTCTCATGAGGCGCCGGGTGTAGGTGCCATCCAGTCTATCATGTAACTCTTTCTTTATGATTCAGGTATCAGATTAATATAACAGGTTACTCTCTACACAGCTAGCTCTGAAGAAGGTCACCATAGTTTAATTGGGGATACCAAATTGCCATAAGAAGTGTAGTTTATAGTGCTGCAGCACCAACCAGTTAAGGAGAGGGGTACCGGGCCGGAATAATAACATTTGTCATCATAGCTAAAATTGATCGTAGGGATGTGGACTTCATGAAAACTGGTGATGACAAAATTAAAAGTGGTGGCAATTTGCATACGACGCCATTTTCCAAAGTGGAAGCCATCTTAAAAGCAAAAAACCTACGAAAACAGTTTTAGTCTTAAATGTTTTTCTTGGTAAAGGAGTTCAGTAAAACTATTTCCAAAACTACCAAATATTGCATGTGCCGATATTTTCCAAGATGGCTGGCATCTTATTGACACCAACCTGACATCTTTTTGTAAAATAGCCTAGAAAGATGATTGTGGTGTCAAAATAAAGATTTTCAGGGTCAAGGAGTTCAATACAACTATTTTCAAACCTGTCAGATGAATATAAAATTAATGAAAGTTTCCATACGCCACTATTTTCTAAGATGGTCGACATATAAAAAACAAAAATCCGTTATACCTCATACTATACAGCACCTAGGATGACGATTTTGGTGACAAAGTGTATGTTTTTTGGTCAAAGGATTTCAACAGTAATAGTCTCAAAACTCAGGTGAGTCGTGAGTCATTTTATTCATGGATCACCAATGCGACACCCAAATGTGACACCTTGACCACTCTATATGAATATCATCCCAATCTGGAATTGCATGGGAATTTTTGATGTTTATGCCTGTACTACTTTAGAAACTATTAATCGTTTCTTTCAGATATGTCAAGAGTAAAAGAGCCGCGAATTTCCCACACTTAAATTCAATATTGTGGGTTTTTGTTCATAAGGACCCTAAAGCACAGTTAGGAAGTTCCAAGGAGGAGTTACTGAGGATGTTGAGTTGGTATTAATTATTAAGCATCTGGGTTAATATATTTTATCACTTTGCCACACTCAGCCTGACATTGCAGTAACTCTAACACTCCTGGGTACTTGTATTAAATATATTGGCTATTTTGGAAAACAGTGACATATGGAAATAAACATCACTTTTGTATTCATCTGACAGTTTTGAAAATAGTTTTATCGAACTCAGAAAACACTTGACCCAGAAAACACTTATTTTGACACAAAAATCATCTTCATAGGTTATATAATAAGAAATATACGGTTTTCTTAGATGGGATGTTGGCCATCTTGCAAAATAGCCTTGTATATAAATTGTCATGACTCAGACAAGAACCTCTTGACGCAAAAAACATACATTTTGACACTATTACATTTAAAATGGCGGCCATTTTGGAAAATGTTGGTTTATGCGAATTGCCATCACTTTTAATTTTGTCATCACGTATTTTCGTGAACTACACTATCAAATGATCGATTTTAGCTACGATTGCAAATGTTATTATTCAGGTGTAGAAGTAACCATTGTCCGGCGTACTCATAGTCCAGGAACAACGGAGAACAATAGGGCAATCGATTCAGTTGACTCTTTACGTAACATTAGTTTCACGCTTTATTCCGTTGTCGTCTATGGAGCCCCGGACTATGGCTCCTACCGGACTATAATCTGCTTTCACACCGGCCCTGGTTGGTAGAAATCACCTCATGCTGCAGTACTATTACAGTTATTCCAAACTTGTCCTTTACGTGACAGGAAGTCCTTTTTGATGTCGGCAACATAGGACTCAATCTTTGTATATAGGGAATGTGCTGCACCGATTTCCAAACGGAAGCTTGGGAAATGATTTTGTCTCTTAAATTAGGATCTTAGGACCTGAAATTTAAAAACAAATGCAGGCTTTTGACCTAAAATTTTGCTAAAATTTAGCTGTTGAGACAACACAATTTTCCCCAAGAGGGAAGTGAATTATGTTGATAAGCCACTAGCTTCTGGGGAGAGCACTTCCACTACGGTTACACAGAATGTGCCTCGGAATAGACCCTTTTTCCAACTGGCCTGTACCCAATGACCCTCTTTTTTGTGCTGCTGTCCTACCTATTACCCGGGCTATTACCCAATGCCACCCCACCTCCTTTTTACCCCTGGCCCAAAAGGGCATGGGGGATTTTGTCATAGCGAAATCTGCCGTCTGCCCTTCAGTCTGTCTGTCTCTCCACCTTTAACCATCAGACCCCCCACTTGCACCTCAGGACCTTAGTATCTACTGCTACTTGCGCTTTGACGGACAGGTCTGTAGGCCAAAGGACAAAAGCCATACTTTACCTATTTCAGACTTTTCCGCTTTTATTCCCCAGATAGCGTGCGCAAACTCTCTCTTACCAACCGGCCGTCCGTTTCAACCTGTCCAAACTCTCTCTCTTACTAACTGGCATGGGCATCTCGCAAGTTTAACTTGAAGTTGTTTTTTTAATCTTCAGATACTCGCTGATCCGATTTCTTCTTTCCTGCTAGCTACCCACGTTTTCACAAGTTTGTATAAAAGAATCCATTTAAAAAATGCAAAGAAGGTGTTTTGCATACGACCCAAGAAGAAATTGACAGTTGTGTGACTTTTTTGTGTTGCTTCGTCATTAAAGTAAGACTGTGTGAAAATGTTTCCCGTTGTTACAGGGAGTATCAATAAAAACGCAACAAAACAATTTGTGTGTAATTGCAAAGAGGCTTCTATATAGTCGAGACAAAGAGGTCTTTATAGATAGAGAGCAAAAACGTTAAGTAATCTTAGAAATTCACCGTCTCATGTTTTGCCGACCACAAAGAAAACCTAGAGTACCAACATTAGGCAAGCAATGGCTGCCTCCGCTTCGTCCACATACTGTGGGTGACGCTTTGCATATAAAAACTAATCGGAGTGATACAAATTAATGTATGTGTTAGAGGTGGCCAGAGTGTAATAATAGTGTACCTGGATCATTGTGCTAAGACTACTCTTTTCTCATATGCAATGCGCGATTAGGTGAAAGATGTATTCATGGAGGCGGTTTATTTAAATCAAGACGACTGAGGTGTCATTTCGTCGTTGTGTGGCCATGGGTAGGACAAAATTTAACCACCCAATAGCACCCAACCACCAACACTGATATTTTGGCGGATGGTTTGTATCGATTTGACATTATGTGTGTAGACAAAGACCCCAAACTGATAATTATCCGTGCAATATTCAAAATGTCAGGCCCAGCACGGAACGGACTGGTTTTGAATGGTTTCACCCCCTTGGGTATTGTGTAAAATACATAAAATAATCATGCCATCTTAAAGACACATATCTCCTCTTTCCAATGATAGGTAATTTGTTCATGTGCGGCCATGGGTAACCGATTAATCATTTTTTATAAAATGGGGCAAAGTGCAGCTTGGGACCAAGTCAGTAATGCTAACAACACAGCCTATTCAATTTTCCCTCTCTTCTAACTTCAGTCATGCAAAGTGAATGGGATTTGTATTGAAATCGGTCCCAAGGGACTTTGTCCATTGTTGACAAAACAATGATTAATGGTTATCCATGACCGCACATAACTAATTTACTATCATTGAAAGAGAGGGATTTTCTGGCTATTTAAGAGGGAACTATGTCTTATGATTTTTTATTCCTGTCAGTAAACACAGATTGCGATGGTAGAAATATTTGAGGGGGATGTTGAGATAAAAACTAACAGCGAAATGCCCTCAACTTTAGTTCAACAGAATATGATGCTAACCAATTTTACATGAACTTTTTTGTATCGAATACGTAAAGGCTTCATACAAAAATCAATTGAATAGATTGTTGTAAAGTGTGAGACACGCTATCGAGTCTTTGTTTGGCGTCATCAAAGAAGGATAAAGTGTCATTAAATCGAGGCTGGGGGAAGAGGAAGATTATGCCACGTAAATATTGTAGTTTGTTATGAGTGACGAAAACTCTTAAATACTTAAATAATTGCGACCAAGCTGTCAAATATTATTTCTGGAAAGGATGCATAAATGTAAACGTGTTAGATTTTTAGTATCCTAGTGACGTAAAAGAACATTAGTGAGTAATAATTACTTATTCGTATCATGTTCTTATGATTGCATGCCTTCAGAGGTGTTTGTTCACGTTGGTGTTTGGAATATCTTGCATTTAGTGCTTTGTAATATTTTCTTAGTGAGAAAAAAGGGACATCTTTTAATTAATCTGATCTGGTGTCCTGACATCGAATTTCTATTATACTGATGGGTAAAGTATCCAAACTCTCAGAACGAATGGAGTCGTCGACACGCCTCAAAAACCTTTAATGAACTGAAGGAAAAAAAATCCTACAGTTCATTTTAATAATTTTAAACACTTAACACAAAATTGGAAGAAGTTTTGTTGCGGTTTATGATACGCCCTGTATAGATAACTCATAGGAATGCATGAAGGTAAATGAAACCTATTTATTTGACTTTCTCATTACTAAAAAACCAAGTCGGGCATAATTAGCTATGAATCATCAAAGTCAACCTTGTTCACACAACTTATTATTGTTTTTAATCTTAGGGTTCTCACTCTCATCAAATAGGGTCAAAAAATTCCATGGTCATTGATAATTGGGATTATAAAATGGATCATTCAATTACAAATTCTGACAATTTCTTTATATTAGGATATCGAGTGACCGGGAATTTGTGAAGTTTTTTTAACATAGTAAGAATTTAAAGTCAATTGAAAAAAAGATTTTTTTTTAAAACCATATATACATGTATACAAAAATGCAATTTTAACGGACATGAAGTGCCATGTCTTCAGTATTAAAGTTTCACTCGCCAACATTGTGACCCTGGGACTCTTCTACAAATTATTTTTATGGATGGTGCCTGGGATTTAGATTCATTCCTCACATCAGGTTTTTAGTGCAAAAATAAATGCAGCAGGGAAGTTTTTCCTCCTTGCAAGGGCCCCGCAAGGGCATGTACGAGTAGCACATTTCGTGTCTTCTTATTATTGCGTATGAGGCAGCAGCTAAATATGTTGAAGCCGGTAGAGCCAGCTCACTGTTGATTGGTAGGGGTTTGAGAAGTCTATATCCACCAGTGGACGAAAGGTAGGGCACTCATTGAGCATTGTGATCCGTAGTCTGTGATGGCGAACCACATTGGCAGGCTGGAGAAGGTCGCAGCCCACATCGGTGCATATTGCTGTTGAAACGACTGAATCATGTGCGGATCCGGTGTGAAAGCAGATATAGTTCGGCGAGAGCCACAGTCCGGGACTCCATAGACGATAACGGAATAAAGCGTGAAACTAATGTTGCGTGAAGAGTCAACTGAATCGATTGCCCTATTGTTCACCATTGTTCCCGGACTATGAGTACGCCGGACTATAACTACTTCTACACCGGTTCAAGGTGACCCATTACTCGCGTGGAAGATTACTACCAGGTGGGAGTTCTGTCATAGGTGTAAACGTGAGTTGATCAGATCTTGGAGTATCATTGGTGTTGAGATGGAAGGCAGTAGCAGTGGTCTTGGCTTCACTCAGCTTTAGCCTCCAGATCTTGCGATATGCTGCAAGTAGAGCCATATCTTCAGTAAGTGTAGTTTATACTTCAGTTCAGCTTCTGTCCGAGTAAAGAAGGGCAAGATCGTCGGCGTAGCCATATTTGTTTTGGAGGTAAATCGCATCAGGGGAGCCAGCACAGATCCTTGTGGTACTCCGTTCCTCAGACGGGGCACAAGGCTGCTATGTCCATCACTGGTCTTAGAACAAAGCTTCGATTTGCAAGCATGTCACATATGAATTGTACAAGGTGACGATCCGGGATGGTCCTGAGAGAAGCTTGAGTGTCAAAGCCCTGGTGCCACACGGCGTCATATGCTGCAGTAAGATCCAACAAGATGACGCCTGCCTTACGAAGCACAGGGTTAGACCCGGACATTTGTTTCATAGCCGCCATATTGGATTTTTCACTGAAATACAATAATTTTTACTGCTTTATAACCCAAAGGACAATTTTGTCTTCAAATTTTAAGTCTATAATTAATTGTTATACAATTATCTTTCATATAAGACATGCTAATTGCATGGCTTAAATTCTGAGTATCCAATGTTGACCTATTAGTTAATGCTATATTACAGTACATATTCACAGCCGCCCATGTTGGATTTTCCAGCCAAGAATCCATAATTCCTTAGTTTTGCTGCTTTTTCAAACCAAGGGGCAATTTTTTTCTTCAATTTCCAAATTTTCAAGTACTTATTACACAACCTTATCTTTCAGTTAGACATATAGTAATTGCATGGCTTTCGACTTAATTACGGTTTAGTCAATACTGATACAAGTTGCTGAACCGTCTATGTACACCAACGGCTGTGGAAGCTTTTCAAAGTTCTCCTCAATATCGTTTGTGAGTTTTACAACCTGGTGGAAAGTGCTCCGGCCACTGCGAAGTCCTGGCAGATGGGGTTCGACTACTGGCTCCAGTCGGGTCAGGATCATTCTCTCAAGGAGTTTGAAGGAAACACACAGTAGCGATATTGGGCGGTAGTTCTAAGGGTTGTCGACGGGCTTGTTTGGTTTGGGGAGTGCGAGGATAGTCGCCTCCTCCAGATCTTGGGTAAGGACTGTTTGGAAAGGCAACATGTGTAGAACTCCTGAAGCCATTCTAGATATCATGGCCGCAGTGCATCAGGAACTCCGCCGGTATGTTTTTAGGGCCCAGGACCTTCCCACTCTTTAGTTGGCTGATAGCAGAGGTGAGTCCATCTAGTGAGAAGGGTATTGAAAGTGACCCGTCCACGCCAGGGGCTTGACGAAGTTTGGTGATCTCTTTTTTAACAGAGCGCGTGTGCTCCTTATCGATGTCCTTGAAACGACCATTTGCGAGGAGTTGCTCAGCGATTGAGTTGGCAGACACAGGACATTTCTATGTTTTGGAAACTCTGCCGGTGAGGCGGTTATAGTCTTCCAGGCCTTCCTGCTGGAATGAGTGAATCCGACTCCCTGGATCGTCTCCTCCAAGCGCTCACGACTTTTCCTGTCCAAGCCGTTTGTCAGATCTGAAGCCTTGGATGTCGCTTCTTCCCCGGTTCAGAATTCAAGAAATCATTGTAAAGAGCATCACCTTTCTCATCCCAGGATAACTGCGATGACAGCCACGTGGGATGGTACTCTTTGCTTAATAAAGAGTTTACATAGAGCTGTGTAAGAATTTGTCCAGGTTGGAGGAGGTTGGTGTCGGGAGGTTGGGCACTTCTGAATCAACCAGGTTCTTAAACTGGTCCTAGTCTGCCTTGCGGAAGTTCGACCTTTTCACGGGCTTTGTTGGTACAGACTTAGCGAGGATCTCCTGAGCGATCAGTGATGTTCTAATGTTGAGACGTAGAAGCGGTCGAGAACAGTAGGGTGAACAGAAATGGCGTCCATATTTACAAATGCAAGGTCGGATTTGAGGTTGTGTTACACCTTCCAGAGTAGAAACTGTTTGGTTGCTGGGGGTCGTACAAAAGTTATACACCGGTGTGAAAGCAACTATAGTCCGGCGGGAGCCTAAGTCTGGGGCTCCATAGACGATAACGGATAAAGCGTGAAACTATGTTACGTGAAAGAGGCAACTGAATCGATTGCCTATTGTCACCATTGTGTCCCGGACTATGAGTACGCGGACAATGGTTCTTCTAACCGGATTTGTAAGCCCAGTCCTCTAGGGTGGAAATGATATGACTGTTGAAGTCACCAGCGTAGATGACGTGGACGTGCTACAATTTTGGTCGTGCCCATGTCTCAGGTTGTAGTCTGCAGTGCAGTAACTTTGTTGGTGCCGATCAAGAACTGACTGTGGTAGAACTTTCTTTGGTGGTGCTCTAAAAAAAGGTCCAATTGTTTCTATATCATGATTTCTACGGTACATAACTTGCACAGGGTATTTTTCTGCACTTTACTCGTCTTGAACATTTCCTCCTGTATTTCTAAAGTCCCTCAGATAGAATGATGGATTTGCCTTAACACCCGATGCTTTAGAATACAAAACTCTACTTGTAATGTCGGATCATGTAAGCTCGCTTTCTGCTTGTAAAACAGTGCACAACTCTTGGCCCACCCGATCAGCCAAACAAAGACAGGAATATACCTTGATTTGTTACATACTCCACCTCTTAGCTAGAATTTTCTGGCGAGTTATTCCCGATTTAATGTTAGAGAGGCCATCTTAAATTTCATATTGGCAGCCACATTGGATTTTTCCATCAACTAATAAATTATTGGGATTGAAAATGGTTTGATTATATAGTGTATTTCCCAAGACCGATCTTCCAACCATGTGACCAAGCCGTTCCATTAGAACGGAGAGGAGGCTACTTACCAAGGAAAATATCGATGGAATTATTGGACTGAAAAAAGGCCACCGCAAAAAATAATTCTGTTAACCATATCCATTGTACGCTGACATTAACATCCATGTTCCATCAGACTGCCCCTGATTACATTTACCTTACTGTATCGCTGAAATGTATTACATAGACCCAATGTTATTTAACAAAAATCTTACCAAAAGCCTGCAGACTAAAAAGGAATCTTATTAATGCAGGAAGTTGAAAGAATGTAAATAAAAAATAAATGTGACCTCTGCAATGATGGTAACTAGCCACACTCCATTGATTTAAAAAAAATATAGCTTTGTGATTCCATTCACTTGCCGATTTCACAGGTCACGATTTTCAAAGCCTTTTCATTTCAACTAATACGCAAATGGTTTGATTCCCGGCTCTTTTCAAATTGAACATTCAAAATAGCTGCTTCATTAATTCAAAAAGTATTCAGAATTGGTCGGTTGTAATAGGTTTGCACAGAGCAGCTTATACTTACTTACAAGACAGTATACCTGTTCAGATGAATGACCGAAGGTTGGACAAAAGTGATATCTTTGGACAACTGGCAAATATATACCTGAAGACAGTACATCCTTACATTTCGTCGCCCGCATCACACACTGTCGTATTTCACATTTTTGAAGTTTTTGTGAAATTCCGCCTACTTACTTAGTTCATCAAATTCTTGCCATCCACAAAGTTTTAAATGTGAGGATGCCTAATTAATTAGTTTATAATTACTGATTTTGGACATTTTCCTCAAAATCATCATATCCGTGTTTCACATACTGTCGTATTTTAAAATGCCATTCATTTACACGTGTTTGATATAGCGTTCTATTTTGCCGATCTCAAAATAAACGATTTCACATACAGATCTATTTTGACGTATTTCCATCGTTATTTCGTAAACAAGCGTTTCACATAGTGATCTATTTTACGTACATTGAAAAAACAACGGTGTATTGTAATATGCGTCGTATTTTGCAATATATATTATTTGTGATTTCACATACAGACTTATAACTTTGTAGCCTAATTAAGATAATATAATTGCAGTTTTAAGTTGGATTTATGGTTTATATTGGACTTTAAAATGTTTTCTTCAAAACAGTAAAGTCTAGATGTTTCATTTATGCTTCGTTTTACTGTATAGACATGAAATGTCGCTATAGATTTTGAATTGCGATTTTCTCGGAAAACGTGTTTTGTAAAATACGACAGTATGTGATGTGGGCAACGATTTGATCATCATCCCTGCCCATCCCAGCACCAAAGATCGCTCTTCAGAAAACGTACTATAGTCGGATTTTTTTTATTCCTGTTCATTAAAAGTTTTTGGGGCGTGTCGACGATTCCATTCGTTCTGAGAGGTTGTATGCTTTACCCAATCAATACAATAGAAATTCGATGTCACGATATCGGATCAGATTAAGGCCATAATTTAAAAAAGCCCCTTTTCTCACGAAGCAAATATTACAAGGAAATGCACTGGATAAATTCCAAACACCAAACTTGGACAAACTATGAAACATTCAACATAAGAAAATGATATGAATAAGTAATTATTACTAACCAAAGTTCTTATACGTCACTAAGGAATATTAGAAAATCTGATTCGTTTACATTTATTCGTCGTCTTTCAGGAATTTATCCAATTGGTCCAATCATTTATCTAAGTACTTCGAGTTTTGGTCAGTCGTAACAAACCACAATATCTACGTGGCCTAATCCTCCTCTTCACCCAGCCTTGATGTTCATGACACTTTATCCGTTATTTGATTGACACCAAACAAAGGAATCGATAGCGTGTCTCAGACTTTACGACAATCTATTTAATTGAATCTGGTATGAAGCCTATATAAATTCGATACAAACGTGTTCATGTACAATGGGTTAAAGCATCTTACTCTGTTGAACAAAGTTGAGCATTTAGCTGTTAATACCGTCGCCAATATGCGTTTACTGACAGGAATAAAAAATCAGACTATAGATTCTTAGACCTTAAAAACCTTAAAGACAGCAAAATAATTTATCTCAATTCTCTGGCAATGAAAGTGACATGAGGAGTTTTTTAGGATACGAATTTCTCTCAAATTGCACAGGATCGATTGTAGACCACCTACCAAGAACGTTCCGAAGGTTTATTGGACAATCAAGTACATAAGAAAACAGCAAACCTTGTTTTGAACTTGCCTGACTATCGTAATTGTCCCCATAGAACACCGTGCTTTGACTTTCTGTCGTGCACGACAGAAAGTACTAAGTCATCATATTATTACGTAAAGGCGGCGTATTCGGCTTATTCACTTCAGGTGTGATCTAATACATTGGAAAGCATTCCAATATGCAAAAACGGGTTTCGAGAAAAATTGGGGGCGCTTGCTTCTGGAAATCTCTTCATGTCTCTTTAAGCTATATAACTGGTTTAATGATATGGTGGTCATCTTGGACGCCATCTTGAATTTAACCCCCTCTTCTCCTCATTATCCAGAATGTCTACCCATTTTTAACTCTCCTACGGGTCCCTTACTATGATCAACAGCCAAAAACGAGGGGCCATATGATGCAGAAAGGACTCCTCCCAGCCCCCGGACAAACTTTCGAATAAAATGACCACCACTTTGATAAAAGATGATCGACATTAATGCTGTTTGGCTATAACTATCTAGAATGTTCGTGCTTTAAGGCTCTTAACATAAAATGTTGCACAATATAAAATCTTAAATTCAAGTTCAAGTTAATATTTATTCTCACCTCATCTTTTGTGAATATACAATAAAATAGAAAAAATACAATAATAATAATAATACAATCGAGATACAATAGTGTAAAGGATGATTGACATACTGTAATATATATACTATTTGCAATGATTAAGGCAATAGTACTTCCAATTCATAATTTGATAAAAATTCAAATAGTACATGAAATGTATTGCAGTTAAAGGTGCTTGTTCCGATCAATGTCTATTGTGTTCTCTTCTTGATATGAGAGCCTGCACGTGCACACACTCCCCATCAAGTACCGTAGGAAACAAAAACTTGCGGTTTTGATGGTCGAAGCGAGAAAGCATATTGCAAAGCCTTATTCAATCTGTGTCTAATAGTTTATGGTTAACCATTAAAGCGGCGGGTTGTTTTGTGTTATTTTTGGTGAAGGAAATGGATTTGAGGCTCAAATTCAGGACGACAGTGAGAAAAATCAGCCTTTCATCGGATCTCAAAATCTATACTACTCCGGGTAACTCAAGGGGTTACAAAGACGATCGGAACAAGCACCTTTAAAATCACAATTAGAATAACATATGCTCACAAAACATTCACTGAAATGACGTTTAAGCTTCGAGAATGTTGAATGCGTAGAGTTATAAAATGTGAAATCTCGTATACTAATTTTCACGGAATTAAACCCTGTGAAAGCGCTCAATTGGGTAATACGCCACTATAACATCACGAACGGTGTTGCTCTCAATTTGAAATACAGAGAATAATTAACACTGTGTCTATCTATATCTTGCAAAGTTTTTCAAGATCAAGATATGGATATGAACATCATAGATCACGAAAACGATTGATCATTTGAAGATTTTGAGAGTCTTCTATCGGAAACTATGCCTAAAAGTCTAATACAAATTATAATTCCAACGTCGTCTCAATTGTCCCTGCAATTGGTTAATTTTGGATATGGTTTTACAATTTTACGAAAATGTGAAATTGCTGCAAAGAAGTTACAAGCATGCAAAGGGAGGTTTTATAATAGCATTAAAGTAAGCGTTTTATAGGGGTAGTTTGTATCACTTTTAAAAAGTGGTACCCTGTTCGAAGTATTTTAATGGAATTTTTATATATCCAGGTTCGTAGAGTTATAAAGAGGACTTGGGAAAGACGTAACCCTGAAAGAAGAACTGGTAAAAAGGTCACGGAACTTAAGCCTACGGTATGAGTAAATAATAACATGTGTGGATTTTTAAAATATATTTTTTTAAATGTGTTGAATTTCTGACTTCTATAGATTCAGGTGAAGCAAGTATGTATTGTATTCTCCACATGCATGGATTACCTGATAAAAGGCCCTATAGTTTGACAAATGTTTTGTGGTAAAAAGTTGTTATTTTCTTAGTTTTAGAACTCGAAGTAGAAATGCCGACCTTTAAAGACACTTTTATTTGAAGTTATAAAAACGTGATTTTATTTCGCTGCTTTTTGTACTTATGCGACGGCTTCATTTTTGGCAGGTTTGTTTTTGTTTTGTTGTTGTTGTTACCTATCCGTTTCAAGGGTTTGGTCATGTATTCGGACAGGTATCTTCTTTCCTCCTCTTTTCTACCGTATAAATACAAAACTTTGCGGTTTAACGGCTAGGATTTGTATTTGTACACGTTTGTCTTACCTTAGTCAAACAACAACTAGGGTACTGATTCCACCAAGTTCTTTCTTTCCAAACGGTTTCAATGCGCTCAATCAAACATCATAAGTACATCATGCGACCTACGACTAGGGGTTAAAAAGGTTAAAAGGTCAAAAAAAACCCCCCTTTTTTAAATGGACATTCAAACATGAACATATGCCTTCGACAATAAGAAACTCGAATAAGGCAACTTGTATAGTCCTTTTTTGCAGAGGTTTTCCTCTAGGGACGTTAGATATTATGGCAAGGAATATGCCCGATGTATTAAAAGTGACCCCCCCCCCTCCATGTCTTCAAAGGGACCCCCTACGGGTTCGGGGTTAATAATTGACCCGATGTACCCCTTGCATGTCGTAAGAGGCGACTAAAAGGGACATCTCATCTGATGTTCTGTAGTTGTAAATTTTGTAAAAAAATCGTATTAACATTTTACAATCAACGTTACCTTCGTACCATGCCACTCCAATTTGATTACAGTCGATCTTCTGTTTTTACCGGTGTGAAAGCAGATATAGTCCGCCGGGAGCCACAGTATGCGCTTCATAGACGATAACGGAATAAAGCGTGAAACTAATGTTGCGTGAAGAGTCAATTGAATTGAGTGCCTTCTTCTTTACTGTTGTAGCCAGCCGGACTATGGAGTACGGAGTACTATAATTACTTTTACACAGGAACTACCCACCTGGTAGTGTAGTTTGTATGTCAATGAAACACTTCCCGGGGATTTTGTGCTTAAATTGATGTTGTTTTGTTTTGCATTCAATAGGGACTAGACTGTCACGAAAATGGTGGCGAGTTCAAAGTTCAGACTACTGCCCCCTTATCAATGGGGGAGGAAAACTGTTTTAAAGGGAAAGTTTGAAATCTAGTCAAATTGTGTGTGTCATGTACATAACATGTTCGTACCCGTATAAGGATTAGAAGAAGTATATATTTGCACTAGGTTCCAACCTTTAGTTAAACTGAGCAATATAGGCCCAAAATGGTTCAAGGTCATCCTGGGGTGTAAAATGTACACAATGCTCATATATACTTTTTAAACCGTATAAGGGAGACAAACACGTTAGTGCACATTAAAATACAATTTGAAGCTATTTTAAATTTTTTCTCTATTCTGTTATGATGTTCTCGTAGACGTCAAAGGGAAGAAATACCTTTTAACACAAATAAATGAGGCTTGTGCACAATGATCTATATTTTATATAATTTAAAAACATCTTTTAATGATCCTTTAGTCTGCGGTTCAAGAATTGGGTATGTCCACAACAAAATTACAGAAATACAAACAATATCTAAGATTATAATTAATTACGGAGTTACCAAGTGTCAGGTGTGAAAGCGGTTGCAGTTCAACGAGGTGATATGTTCCTCACAGCGAAGACTCCAAAATGACAGTGAATAGTTCAAATTTTTTAACCTCTCAGGTTATTATATTCCCTGGGGAATCTTCCAGTCCTGAAGATCTTGTGTGCCAGCAGTCAAGACGACAAGTGTTAAATTAAGTCCCTCGACCGGACACTATTAAATCCAAAGTATATCAGTCCAAGATAATCACCACGATTTCGCTCTGTCCCTAATTTGGAATCCTATTTTGATTCAAGCACTCGGATCAAAGACGACAGTAGAATAATTACAGCACTTGCTCACATGGGATACTGATCCTGGATTAGGTACTTTAAAACTAGCTTAACTTCTAGCACTTGTTACTAGTGGATGCTGACCGAGACTCAACTCAAAACCACAATCTATACACAATATTTCATATAGTATTTCCCAATAACTAAAAAAAATAGGTATTACAACATGGTCATGCATAAACATTAACCTAGCACTGTCAAATAGATTTCACAAAAATTACCTCATATGAATTGCAGTAACTTTCCATATATAGCTTAATGGGGAATCCCTGATCAGGCACACCTGTTTGATCTCTTAAAGCATAAACAAGTTGACTCAGTTACTAAGTTTAAATTTGGGGAATTCCCCACTTCCCCTATTGTGCAATCTATCTAACAGGTGCATTTTTGATAAAAACTCTAGGGAATCCCCTTTTTCTCTTTTATAGTAAACAAAGTACTTTTCCCGAGAGAAATTTTTCTCATATAAAATTGAGTGAAAATATTATTTTTTAACACGTTTAATCAGAAAAATGGGGCTAATAACAGTACTAACATTTTCCCCTTGAAGAAGGTGGAAGCAATCCGAAAATTTGAACCCCATTTTCTGACAGTCTAGGCCCTATTGATACCCCAACAGCAACAAAATCAATTTTAGCATGAAATCTTACAGGAATACATACCAAACCACACTATAGGCTAGGCCTGTACCCTTAAGGATACACAATTACACACACACACACACACATACACACACACTATATACACCTGGCAGAAAAAGTATCTCGGCATGTTTTTCGATCAGTATTGTGCCAAAGTCAGACTATTTTGAAAGTTTTCGAAATATACATTTTGTTGCGTAGGCCTTGCTCTTTCATTTAACACTTCGCTTGTAAAAAAGCGTGCAAAAATGGCTTACATAGAGCGCCCGAAAGACACAAACCCCCCAAACCAAAAGTTGCAGTTTTTGGATTTTTCAATGGTCACTGTGTGGTACAACCAAAGAGGTTCTATATAGGCAAAACGTTACGTAATCTTTAGAAATTCATCGTCTCGCATGTTTTGCCGACCACAAAGAAAACATAGAGTACCAACAATAGAAAGCAATGGCTGCCTCCGCTTCTTCCACATACTGTGGGTTTTTTTTTTTTTTTTTTTTTTATTTTTAAAAGTTTAATCAGAAAAATGGAGGCTATATAACAGTACTAACATTTTCCCCCTTGAAGAAGGGGCAGCAGTCCGAAAATTTGAACCCCATTTTCTGACAGTCTAGGCCCTATTGGTACCCAAACAGGAACAAAATCAATTTTAGCATGAAAATCTTACAGGAATACATACCAAACCACACTATAGGCTAGGCCTGTACCCTTAAGGATACACAATTACACACACACACACACACACATACACACACACTATATACACCTGGCAGAAAAAGTATCTCGGCATGTTTTTCGATCAGTATTGTGCCAAAGTCAGACCATTTTGAAAGTTTTCGAAATATACATTTTGTTCGTAGGCCTTGCTCTTTCATTTAACACTTCGCTTGTAAAAAAGCGTGCAAAAATGGCTTACATAGAGCGCCCGAAAGACGCAAACCCCCAAACCAAAAGTTGCAGTTTTTGGATTTTTCAATGGTCACTGTGTGGTACAACCCAATAATACGTGTGTATTGATTTTAAGCAGAGAGGTTTTCCGACTGAATGAGCAAGAAAGCCTACTTGCAATATTGATTGTGGTACACGTGTTCGTGTCCCAGTACACTGCAATGCCCAATTGAAATCCAAAAACTGCAGCTTTGGTTTGACGAAAGGTTTTGCGTCTTTCGGCGTTCTATCTCAACATTTCTGCACGCTTTTCACAAGCCAGGTATTCCTGAAAGATCAAGACCTAGAATATAAATATATCTTTCGAAATCTTTCAATTGGTACGACTTTGGCACAATACTGCTCAAACATGCCGATATATATATATATATATATCTATATATATATATATTATATTATATATATATATAATATATATATATAATATTATATCTATATATATATATATATATATATATATATATATATATAATATATATATATATATATTAACGACGCCCCAAACAAAGTACGCAGCATGTCTAAAAACCCACATAGGTTTGCCAAACCATTGGTCGTTGCACGAAAACATAAAATTTATCAATAGTTCGTTTTCTCCGTAAATGTTTGATACCCTTCTTGCCCCATTGCGATGCACTATTGGCCAACACAATACCCATTATCAGAAATCTCTCTACCTTTTTAAAAGTTGCAATAAAAGGTAACCATATTGATTGCCATTCCTGAAAGACCGCAGTTTACTCATGAAGTGTGTTTCACTTATGCATGGTTGTGTATGGTAACCTTGTAATAATAGGCGTGTTCACACGTTCGGACGTAAAGGGGAGCCTAACTTTGGTTTGGAGTAGCGGGTGGCGTAATCCTACCTGATGTGGACCTTTTTCCCCCTTTTCTTTCTAATATTCCATTACCACCTGTACACTTTAATGGTTGTGTAAAGGAAATTCATTTTGATTTTTAAACAGGGGGGGGGTGTCGACCCCTCCGTGGTCTTCATTTCTGATTAATATTTTCACCTCATATCCTTCCTTTTAATGAGAAATGAACTGCAAAAAATTACAAATTTCATGATTTTGAGAAAAACGTTTAGAGGGCGCGCTCTACCACACCGCTAATTGCTTCATGACCTGAGGTTCCACGATCTACTGAAGTCATGTGTATCAGACTTAGCTCTGTTTTTGAATGACATCGTATTGTTGAGGTCTTACAAAAATCAATATGTGATGGGGGAGATATGGATTTCAAAACCACTAATCCGAGCAGCATGAGCACAAGCCTTTAGTTCTTGAGGAGTCGTAGTCTTTAGTTATTGATTAATCAGGCATTTAGGATTTTAGCGCGCCACTCCTTACTCCTGCCTAGACCAGGAGTAAGCGTGAGTCTGTTGAGACGACGGCACCATGGGGGGCGTAAGTTTGACTACTTTTGCAGCAATACCGTAGGGATTCTGACTGCGGATAAACTAACGTGGGTAATCCAAGACAAACAAATGCTATGCGACGCACTCAATAGACATCAAAGAGGTCGGGTGTGAATGTTCAAAAAAATGCACCACCAGTGACTCGAAAAAAATACTCTTGAGTAGTATTAAACACATCCCCGCTTTCCCACCTCTAAAACGAAGGTATGCTGAGGAAATCAAAAGACTTCCGGCCCGAAGACGGCGAATACCTTGCCCAACATTCCATACTCTGTACCTAAATCTATGGCGAATCCCTCTAATTGTATCGATTTCTACATAATAAATTATTCTATAGTTTCTCACGCAAGTTGGACCACCTAATAGGTCATAAGTTTAGCTACTGCGTGTTACTATACAACCAGACACTTTTGTATTTCCTTCTTTACCATTTACTATTTTTTTATGAGATTTGGGCGACTAAACATGATTTTATATGCTCGAGTTACCACATAGCTGTTCAACCTTAGCCCAATTGGACGTTTTTAATAGTATTGAGAGATTTTGATAAAGTATTCTAGTAACAAGGCGTACTTTACTGCAAAAGAGTCAATCGTAATCTAGTGAGCAGGAGCAGCTAATCATAGGGGCCCTGATTGTAAAAGGCTGACTCAGAGATTTCCCGTGAGGGCGCCCTCAATTTCCCAAAACAATCGTGTTTTTGGCGTGTACATAATGCTTGTCTATATACTATCACTGGTAAATACCTACGCTCAAATCGAAGTCGTTCATATAAAAAATCACAACTTTGTTATAAATCCGGAGCCGGAATTTTTTGTTATACACGGTATCTAGGCACTGTTAAACTTGCCAATAAAACTGTGTCTTGATTTTAAGTCAGAGAGGTTTTCCGACTGAATGAGCAAGAAGCTGCTTCAATTATTGATTGTGGTTACCCGTGTTCGTGTCTCAGTACACTGCAATGCCCAATTGAAATCCAAAAACTGCAGCTTTGGTTTGACGAAAGGTTTTGCGTCTTTCGGCGTTCTATCTCAACATTTCTGCACGCTTTTCACAAGCCAGGTATTCCTGAAAGATCAAGACCTAGAATATAAATATATCTTTCGAAATCTTTCAATTGGTACGACTTTGGCACAATACTGCTCAAACATGCCGATATATATATATATATATATCTATATATATATATATTATATTATATATATATATAATATATATATATAATATTATATCTATATATATATATATATATATATATATATATATATATAATATATATATATATATATTAACGACGCCCCAAACAAAGTACGCAGCATGTCTAAAAACCCACATAGGTTTGCCAAACCATTGGTCGTTGCACGAAAACATAAAATTTATCAATAGTTCGTTTTCTCCGTAAATGTTTGATACCCTTCTTGCCCCATTGCGATGCACTATTGGCCAACACAATACCCATTATCAGAAATCTCTCTACCTTTTTAAAAGTTGCAATAAAAGGTAACCATATTGATTGCCATTCCTGAAAGACCGCAGTTTACTCATGAAGTGTGTTTCACTTATGCATGGTTGTGTATGGTAACCTTGTAATAATAGGCGTGTTCACACGTTCGGACGTAAAGGGGAGCCTAACTTTGGTTTGGAGTAGCGGGTGGCGTAATCCTACCTGATGTGGACCTTTTTCCCCCTTTTCTTTCTAATATTCCATTACCACCTGTACACTTTAATGGTTGTGTAAAGGAAATTCATTTTGATTTTTAAACAGGGGGGGGGTGTCGACCCCTCCGTGGTCTTCATTTCTGATTAATATTTTCACCTCATATCCTTCCTTTTAATGAGAAATGAACTGCAAAAAATTACAAATTTCATGATTTTGAGAAAAACGTTAGAGGGCGCGCTCTACCACACCGCTAATTGCTTCATGACCTGAGGTTCCACGATCTACTGAAGTCATGTGTATCAGACTTAGCTCTGTTTTTGAATGACATCGTATTGTTGAGGTCTTACAAAAATCAATATGTGATGGGGGAGATATGGATTTCAAAACCACTAATCCGAGCAGCATGAGCACAAGCCTTTAGTTCTTGAGGAGTCGTAGTCTTTAGTTATTGATTAATCAGGCATTTAGGATTTTAGCGCGCCACTCCTTACTCCTGCCTAGACCAGGAGTAAGCGTGAGTCTGTTGAGACGACGGCACCATGGGGGGCGTAAGTTTGACTACTTTTGCAGCAATACCGTAGGGATTCTGACTGCGGATAAACTAACGTGGGTAATCCAAGACAAACAAATGCTATGCGACGCACTCAATAGACATCAAAGAGGTCGGGTGTGAATGTTCAAAAAAATGCACCACCAGTGACTCGAAAAAAATACTCTTGAGTAGTATTAAACACATCCCCGCTTTCCCACCTCTAAAACGAAGGTATGCTGAGGAAATCAAAAGACTTCCGGCCCGAAGACGGCGAATACCTTGCCCAACATTCCATACTCTGTACCTAAATCTATGGCGAATCCCTCTAATTGTATCGATTTCTACATAATAAATTATTCTATAGTTTCTCACGCAAGTTGGACCACCTAATAGGTCATAAGTTTAGCTACTGCGTGTTACTATACAACCAGACACTTTTGTATTTTCCTTCTTTACCATTTACTATTTTTTTATGAGATTTGGGCGACTAAACATGATTTTATATGCTCGAGTTACCACATAGCTGTTCAACCTTAGCCCAATTGGACGTTTTTAATAGTATTGAGAGATTTTGATAAAGTATTCTAGTAACAAGGCGTACTTTACTGCAAAAGAGTCAATCGTAATCTAGTGAGCAGGAGCAGCTAATCATAGGGGCCCTGATTGTAAAAGGCTGACTCAGAGATTTCCCGTGAGGGCGCCCTCAATTTCCCAAAACAATCGTGTTTTTGGCGTGTACATAATGCTTGTCTATATACTATCACTGGTAAATACCTACGCTCAAATCGAAGTCGTTCATATAAAAAATCACAACTTTGTTATAAATCCGGAGCCGGAATTTTTTGTTATACACGGTATCTAGGCACTGTTAAACTTGCCAATAAAACTGTTACTGCATGAAAACGAAAATTCTGATTCACTCTAACTTTGAAATCAACATTTTAGGTGACGATCTTTAGTTATTTACGTCACAAAAATATATTTCAAAATCAGCCAGCCTTTTAAGTGTTAACACTTAACTGCATAAGGGTTTGCACTTCCGTAGTGCATAACGGGGGGGTTCCTAGTGACCCTCCCCCTAAAAACCACTTTCCTAAGATTTTTTTGATACAACCACACATGTTAGAAGGCTTCAAAGCCATCACAGTAAAGAAATAAAACGGAAGAAAGTTGTTCATACTAAAATAGGGGCAAAACTTGATTTGAATGGTGCGTCAACATGTGCGAAAATAGACCTAATTTTGTTTCTGCTATTTTCTACGGCATTGCTTACCTAGCTAAGTGCTATTGCTTTTAATTGGTGAAGAATGAACTATATTTACCATATAAGCACCAACATAAATGTCGCATGCCATTTTATATTTTTTAAGGTTACTTGGTATAATTTACCATAGGTTTCCTACAGTAAACCGTACATGATGTAATAAAATATTATGGCTTCATTGGGGGCCTACTATACTTCCCAATATTGTTTTAATTATTTATTTCCGTTTTTTTATTCACTATGTGTAGCATTATGACATCAGAATCACAGTAACTCTAATAAGATTTTTTATTTTATTGATTAATCATGCATTTACGGTATTTTACGCCACTCTTACTCCTGCCTAGACCCAGGAGTAGCGGTAGTCTGTTGAGACGACAGGCAACAGGCGTAATTTTGACCTCTTTTGAGCAAGACCGTAATGGATTTTGACGCGGATAAACTAACGTGGGTAATCCAAACAAGTAAATGCTATGCTTACGCACCAATAGACATCAAGAGGTCGGGTGGAATGTTTTTAAAAAAAATGCCACACAAGTGACTCCGAAAAAAATACCTCATTGGTAGTATTAACACATTCCCTTTCCACTCTAAAACAAGGTATGTGAGGAAATAAAAAGAACTTCCCGGCCGAAGACGGCGAATACCTTGCCCAACATTCCATACTCTTCCTAAATCTAATGGCGAATCCCTTATTGTATCGATTTCCCTTTTTACATAATAACTTATTTTCTACAGATAAGTTTCTCACGCAAGTTGGACCACATAATAGGTATAAGTTTAGCTACTGCGTGTTAAATACTATACAACCAGACACTTTTGTATTTTCCTTCTTTACCATTTAACTATTTTTTATGAGATTTGCGACTAAACACGATTTATCTGCTCGAGTTAACCACATAGCTTTTTCAAGCTGAGCCCAAGTTGGACATTTTTAATAGTATTGAGAGATTTTGATAAAGTATTCCAGTAACACGTCGTACTTTACGCAAAAGAGTCCATTCTTAACTAGAAGCAGAGATACTATCATAGGGCCCTGATTTAAAGGCTGACTCAGAGATTTACCGAGGAGGCGCCCTCAATTTCCAAAAAACTCGTGTTTTTTGGCGTGTACATAATGCTTGTCTATATACTAATCACTGTGTGGAAATAACTAAGCTCAAATTAAAGTCGTTCATATCGACAATCACAACTTTGTTTATAAAATTTCCCCGGATCCGAATTTTTGTTATACACGGTATCCTAATGGCACTGTGAAACTGGCATAGAAATGTTTTACTGCATGAAAACGAAAAATTCTGATTCATACCTCTAACTGTTGAAATCAAACATTTTAGGTGACTATCTTAGTTTATTTACTTCCCAACAAATATATTTCAAATCCAGCCACCCTTTAGTGTTAAGGCATTTTGTAGCCAAATACCAGGAAAGAAATCTATCTATATGAAAGACATCACTACATTTGAACTCAAACATGAATGTTGCAAAATCTCGTGTTGCACCTTTGACTCATGAACGGTAAGGCCGATTGCATTTGTTATATAAAAGCGTAGATAAAATTCAGATTATACCCAATACGACGAAAGAAATCTCATCCATAACTCAGCAATCGTGAAAAAAATTTAGGGTCTATATGAACCCCATCCCTAAATTTTAAATTGCTAATTATGTAAAACAGTATTAACAGTTTAACATGATTTTCTGAATGATAAAAAAAACATTTTCTGGACAAGATGATCTACATACACATATAGTGCCTTACATCATATATGCCATGCCACCTGCAAGGTGAAGCATTCAACGACTTAACGTAGTATCTACCGTAGATAGCGTTTGAAGGGAAAATTCCAAAACCCTATGGTAGCGTACTTGCTGTCAACAAAGGGTTTTACTGTTTTTTGTTGTTATTGTTGTGGTTTGTGTTGTTTTGTTGTATGTTTTCTTGTGATGTTTTGTTTGTTGTTGGTGGTGTTTGGGGTGATGGTTGACTGTGTTGTTTTGTTGTTTGTTGTCGTGTTGTTTTGCTGTGTTGTTTTGTTGTGTTGTTTTGTTATGTTGTTTGTTTTGCTGTTGTGCTTTTGTTGTTTTTTTCTTGTGGTTTAGTTTTGTTTTGTTGTGTTGTATGTTTGGTTTCCTAGTTCTCAAGCTCTTCCTTTATTTTTGTTGTTTTGTTCGTGTGTGTTTGTTGATGTGTTGTTATGTTGTTTTTTTGGTGCTGTGTTGATGTGTGTTGCGTTGTTTTGTTGTTGTTGTTTTTTTCTTGTGTGGTTTGTTGTGTTGTTGTTGTTTTCCTAGTTCCTCAAGCTCCTGCTTATTATCCCAGATTCCAAACCTGAATTTCAAGGTTTGAAACGAGTCAGGAGTTTATAGCTTGGATAAGCTTAAAAATATCCAAAAAGATTCTAAGGAAAGAAAACCCGGAGTTTCATAAGCCAGAATTTCCAAGTTAAAAAATGAGCTTGGGATTGAAAAGGGTTATTTTTTGTTTCAGGAAAAAAACAGAAGAAGTTTCCAGTATTTAATATAAAAATGCTGGATTTCATCCTTTGCCGGGGTTGTTAGAATGCTCACATTAATTGAATTGCACTTGGAGCATTTTCATACATTGTTCATGTGTAGTCACATGACAGAGGTAGGTAAAAGGGCCGTTTTGGCGTAAAGTTGTAAAACTAGAGACAAATATCTTCATTTTTAAAATGAAAGTTATTTGAAATCTGCGAGGCATTATGGGTAGCATATTGTGTGTGTGAGAGTGTGTGTGCGAGCGCGGTGTGTGGTGCAGTGTGTGGGTATGTATGGTATGTGTGTATTTATGTATGTATGTATGTATTTTATATTTTTGTTCATTTTAGTTATTTTTTATTCAGTTTGACATTTTTTTTCACTTTTATTACTGTTTCACAACCTATCCTCGCGACATCCGAAGTAGTAACATATGCCTATTAAAGTATCGGCGAGTAGGTCTGAATATTGTAGTTTTAGATAATAAATAAAAAAGATAAAAAAAATAAAAAAAATAAAAAAGTAAAATAATTAAAAACAGTATTCCTATTTTCAGATCTATTTTGTTGTCTTTTTAAAATAATTAATGTTTTATAATAAATTATGGTGATATGTAATTTGATCCAGAATGCATTTCTTGTAAAATACCATGAAAAAAGTACAATGAACAATACTAGACGGTATCAAATGCACCCAAATATGCATATTAGTCAATTGCTCTATCTCAACCGACAAAAAAACTTTAGTTAACAATTTTAGTCCATCATGGTGAAAGAAAAATTGCAAAACAGAAAGGCCCACTTTGGCCGCCTGAAAGTAATGTTTCGGCCCATATTCTAGATTGATCATATTGTGATTTTTCTTTAAACTATATTAATATATTAGGCGTACTCTTGAAATGTGCAGAGTTTCGTTGGAATTATACCTTATGAAAAAGTATTTTTGACGTCTGGGAATCCAGGACCCCACCCCTATATCCACTAACATGTATTAAAAGACAACTTTATTTTTTTTTTATTTTTAAAATTGTACTTGCGCTATAGGCCTAGGTAAGTATAATATATTATGTGAGTAACGTAACAAAATTCATTTACTCTTTATGCGCTAAATGACAATTGTAATTTTATTACCTTGCAATTATGGAACAAATTCAATGCGAACTTGACTTGTATTTTGCCAACACCCATAAAATACAAGATTATCTAAATAGCAATATTTGTGTTAAACATGTAGATCTAGAGTTAACATAAAATTTTAGTTTCCAAAGGAATATTAAGCGCATGTTTTGTTTTGAAAACAATGTCCTGTAGTGCAACTGAACGTTCTATACATTCAGGGGCAGCTTGGCACATTCTTGAACAGACGAAATCAGGAGCAAGAACCTACTTGTGCCATAAAAAATAAATAAAATAATAATAAATAAAATACAAACACAAAGGAAATCAAATAAACGCGGATCATATAGATATAACTCAATTAATAATAAATAGAAAAAATACAAACACAAAGTCAAATAAATGGAATGTTAATATAAAATTAACTTGAAATAAAAAATAAATTACAGAGAACAAAACAAACCAATCAAAATCAACGCCATTAAAGGGATTGAGCAGAGAGAATCGAAACAATGTGGAAATGCGTTTTTTTTTTTAACTTAAAAATCGGGAATCGGTGTGTACAATACCATATAATTGCTTTATTGAAAGAAAAATAAACACCAAATAGTGGAAACAAATGAAAGTTAGTACTTGAGGAATTTGTATACCATCTCCCGTAAATAAGACATTACAGCCACAGTGTCTCAAATCTAACTAAACACTGCGATTGTGGTTTACAATAGTACAGATTAAACAAAGATCAATAATGTTGTGTTTGTGGTCACCTGTATTTTGATCTTGGTGCACAATATCATGCTTAAAAAATCTGGTACATTCACCGGGGGGAATAGTTTTTTTTTTTTTGTTATCTTCAAGTCGGAAATTTTTGATACGCACGTCTAGGATGTACTGCTTTGTCTTTAATACACCGACTTCAAGCCAACCACTCGCGGGTTAAGATCACATATCCATGGCCAATAACCAAAAATACAAAAATATGAATTTTGTTGATTTTTCGATGTTTCAGATTAGTAAATCGCTGCTAATCCATTTAATAGGCGGTATGGAACCTATTTAGCATCTGCATGTTTTTTATTAAGGATATGTACAGTTTCTACATCAAAATCAGGGTGTTTTCAGTTTGAATTTTATTCCATTTTAAGTACAGCAATTTATACGAATAGATGGTTTATAAGTTTCATCTATATTAAGAACGTAGAGCCAGAGTAGACTCCAGAACCAGACTAGAATCCGCGATCTCTCCTTACAAGATTGCAGTTTGCTTTGTTCTGAAAAAAAAGGTCCGACCAGTAGATTTCACACCACTAAATAGATCTGGTCGGACACCCTTGCCGAAAAGTGTTGGGAAAAGCTAAAAAAAAAAAAGTGACGTCTAAAAGTTCAAATTGAAAAAATAGTAGAAACTGGAACGTCCTGGGCCATATTTTGTGTTAGAAATTATTTAAAGGTGATAAAATAGCAAAATATCAAGAAAAACAAAAGGGTTGGAGGCTTACTACTGAGGAATTACAGTACTAATTTTACACCATCCCATAGGAATATTTTGACTAGAAGCCACACTTCAGAGGGGGGGATCGGACTCATCGTTGTCTACATGCTTCAGTAGTTCGAAAAAAAAACGGCCTTGGTCAACTTATGGATTGTCTTCTTGCTGAATGGGTGCAGAGGTCTAGCAGTCCAAGGTAATGCATAATTAAAGCAACTGAGTCGCTCCGTTAATGAGGAAAATTTAACGTTTTTAATTAGGGCCAATTTGTACATAACCAATGGCAATGTATTTTGGTGGTGGTGAAACCTATAGGCGATGTGTGTAGGAGACTGCAAGAAAAAGTTGGGACCCCTGACCTCTAGTACATGAACTTGTTCTTGGGCAGCTTGAGTTCAGACTAGTTACAGACCACCCTTAGTGTAGCCTGTGGAGATACGGGGGGGGGGGGGGGTAAGCATGAAAATATGAAGAGTTCGAAGACAAGGGTAATTCAATAGAGCTGTGAATACGTGTAACTTGGCTGGCTGAATCCATTAGATTGTGAAGTGAGTGGCGAGCAAGTCTACGAAGGTGCAAATCAGGCAGTCTGGCTTGTGCCCGTGTTATATATGATCGTAGCCGATTTTTGAAAGTGCCACATATGGATAAAGCATACGCAGCTTTGCCGACGGGGTGTACCACCAGATGATGGTGCTTCTTCCAAATTGTGGGGCTATTTTGAGTCATTTCAGCTTAACCTGCCTTTTGCTTGACATAATGTACAAAGCGGTCCCGAGTAAACACCCCACTCTATAGCCCCCTCCCCGAGTAAACCCCCCCCCCACTTTCATTTCCCAAGGGCCAGGTGCTATGACGAGCAAAGAGTAAGTTATTTTTTCTGATTACATAATTAAGCAAAGGAAAGGAAATCAGGGCAATGTATGTTGTTTTCCTCATTCTGGCTTGTTAAGTTAGCTCCCACGAAATCTCAAGTAGATAGCTGAATATGAAGGATTTTAGGACACAGTAATTTCTTGCTCAGTCATTAAAATAATGAAAATTATTATCATGAATGATCAAATTTGTCAAGATGGGTTGAAATAGACATGAAGGGTGCATTGATTTTACAAATCTGAGGGTTCTGTAGATTTACACCACTAAAGATCTGGTCTGGCACCCTATGGCCGAAAAGTGTTTGGAAAAAAAGCAAAAAAAAAAGTGACCGTCTAAGTTCAAATTGAAAAAATAGTTAGAAAAAACTGGAATTCCTGGGCCATATTTTGTGTTAGAAATATTTTAAAGGAAAAATCGCAAAATATAAAGACAAAAAGGTGTGTGAGGCTTACTACTGAGGAATACAGTACAATTTTACACCCATCCCATGGAATAGTTTGACTAGGAAGCCACAGTTCAGAGGGGATGAACTCACATCGTTGCCTTCATGCTTCAGTAGTTCGAAACTCCTGTCAACTTATGGATTCTTCTTACTAAATAGGGATGCAGGATGTCTGCCAGTCAAGGTAAATTCATATTAAAGCAACTGAGTCGCTCGGGTAATGAGAATATTACGTTTTAATTTAGTTAGGCCCATTTTGTACATAAACCACTGGCAATTATTGTTGGTGTGAAACCTATAATGTCTAATGTGTTGTTAGGAGACATCAAGAAAAAGTTTGGCGACCCCTGACCTCTAGTCATTGACTTGTTTCTTGTCATCTGGAGTTCAAAACTAGTTACAGACCACTAGTGTAGCCTGTAGAGCTACGGTGGTGGGGGGGGGGGGGGGGTGGGGGGGGGGGGTGGGTTTGGTGGGGGGGTGGGGTAAAAAAAAGGGGGTGGGGGTGGGTATTGTGGGTGTGGAGGGGGGGGGGGGCGGGGGGGGGGTGGGGGGGGGTAAGAGCAGAAAATATGAAGAGTTCGACAGACAGGTAAGTCAATAGAGCTTTGAATACGGACCTTGTGCTGTCTGAATCATTCCATATTGTGAAGTGAGTGGCGAGCTAGTCACGAAGGTGCAAATTCAGCAGTCTTGGCTGTGCCAGTGTTATAATTATGTGGGACGTCGTACCGATTTTGAAGTAGCCTCACCATAATGGATAAAGCATACAGCAGCTTTTTGTTTGGACCCCCGGGTGTACACAGATGATGGCTGCGCTTTCCCAAATTGTGTGTTTGTGGGCTATTTTGAGTCATGTTATCAGCTGAAACCTGCCTTTTGGCTTGAACATACAGTACAACACAGCTGTCCTAGTAACACCCCACTCTATACCCCCTTCCCCCTAGTAAACCCCCCCCCTTCCATTTTCCCAGGGCCAACGGTTCTATTACGAGCAAAGAGTAGTGTATTTTATTTCTGATTACATAATAAAGTCAAAGGAAATCATGCAATGTTGTGTTTCTCCCTATTCTGGCTGTTCAGTGAGCCCCCACGAATCTCCATAGATAGTCCTGAAATGCATGTTTTTTAGGACAAACATTAATTTCTTGCTCAGTTCATTCAAATATGAAATTATCTCATGAATGATCAAAATTTGTCAAGATGGTTTGAAATAGACATGAAGTGCATCGATTTACAAATCTGAGGTTCTGTAGATTCACACACTAAATAGATCTGGTCTGGCACCCTCTGGCCGAAAGTCTTTTGGGACCAAAGCTAAAAAAAAAAAAGTGACGTCTAAGTTCAAATTGAAAATAGTAGAAACTGGAACTTCCTGGGCCATATTTTTTGTTATAAATATTTTCAAGGTAAAAACTCAATCAAATATCAAGACAAAAGGGTGTGTGAGGCTTACTACTGAAGTAATTACAGGTACTACTTTTACACCCATCCCATCGGAATAGTTTTGACTAGAAGCCATTTCCAAGATGGGATCGAAACTCATCGTATGTATTCATGCTTCAGTAGTTCGAAATCTCCGTGGTCAACTTATGGA